>PVIU01029832.1:0-16967 GCA_004026605.1 Ondatra zibethicus | reverse complement strand
CTCTTCCATCTCTTCTTTTCTGCTGGTGAAACTTACCTCTGTAGTTCCTGTTCAAAGTCCTAAATTTTTCATCTCCAGAAATCCCTCTGTGTTTCCTTTATGACTTCTGTTTTCATTTTCAGGTCTTGAACAGTTTTATTCATTTCCTTCTACTATTTCTTTGCCTGCTTCTTGGCTTTCCCTGAAGGATTTATTCATTCCTTCCAATTGCTTGTGTTTTCCTGCACTTCTTTAAGGGATTTATCCATCCCCTCTTTAAGAACCTTTATTATCTTCATATGGTTAGTTTTCAGGTCTGTTTCTTGTGTTTAGGTTATGTTGGAATAGTCAACTTCTGGGGTGGGATAGCTAGGCTCTAGTGGAGATGTATTGCATGGCTGTTACTAATTGCTTCCTTATGTTGCAATCTAGGCATTTGGGTTTGGGGCGATTGTAGGTCTACATGTTGATTTCTGAATTTGTCTTTGTTGAGTGGATGTTTTGTTCCTTGGTTTCTGTTTCCTCTATGGATTTTGGAGAGCATGATGGCTTTAAGTTGGTAGTTTTACTGACTTGCTCAGCTGGTATGTTCACAGGGAATGCCTGCTGTGCTTGGATGCTGGGATACTACTTCGAGTTGGAGGAAGGAATACTCCATGAGAAGGTAATTCATTGAAAGTGGGGTTAGAGGAAAGGGAGACTGCATGCAGCAGACTTCTTGGTACAGAGCTGGCATGAGACTGGGGTAATAGATCTCAGAAGCAGTGGGAGAGGTGTGGGTCTGACTTTAGCCCACTTGTTACATTGTTAGGAGCAGCTCTCTGGTTAGCAGGTGATGCCTGATGGGGTTTGCTCTGGGACAGAGAAATGAATGGGGGGAGGAAAGTTAGAAAGGGCAGATTTGTGGAATCCACAGAAGTTGGGAGCAGGTACCAAGGAAGGCTGCCACGGGTGTTCTACTGCAGAGTTGGAGGTGAACCTGGGGATTGGATCTGGGGAAAAGAGAGAGAAGGAAGGTGTGCTGAGGGTAGCCTGCCTGGTGTTCTGGCAGTAGTGGCCTGTGGGTTAGCAGGGGTGAAGTGGGGGGGCAGGGGTGCCTTTTGGAGTTGGATGGAATAGAGTGACCAAGTAGGGAGATGAAGGTGAGGAAGAGATGGACTGTGAGATACACAGACGTATGCCGGGGGTGGAGGAAAGCTATAGTTGGTGTTCTGTTGCAGCACTGGGGGTGAGACTGGGGGAACATGGGGACTAGACTGGGTATTGGATTTGGAGGTGAGGAGAGAGTGGTGAGGGTCTTCAGTTAGTTTACCTGGTCACCTCTTGTGTTTAGCTGGTATGTTCTCAGTGAGTGACTACTGATGTTTTAAGCTGGGATAATGGAATGTGTTGGGGAAGGGCAGATTGGAGAGAAGAGTTTTGTGATCCTTTGGGGACTGGGACAGTGAGGAGACCACAGCAGGCTTCCTGCTAGAGAGCTGGGGATGGGATTGAGTGTACTGGACCTTAGGAGCAATCAGAAGATATGGGTCCTCCTTCAACCTCCATTATTGCATTTCTAAAAGAGAAAGCTATTAATTATTATTAATTTGGTCCAAAGTAAAATGCTTTCAATTTCTTCATTGCCTTTTACTTCTCAGAATCCTGATTTATTGTCTTTGGGATCTTACAAACCCTGAACAGAGAACAACTGTTCTCCTTGTTCTTGTCTCCTTGCTTATAATGACAACAGACCCTCCAAATGAACAACGCAAAAGATATACAATCTAATAATGAGCTGTGAAGTTTTAAAAATATTAATTTTCATTTTAAATAATTTTTTTCGTATTCTTTTATTTTTTTCCATTCAAAAAATTTACATTTCCTCCCCTTCTCCCAGTCCCCTCCTGCTCCCCCCCACTGCTTCCTTAAAAGAAAGCATGGTGCCCTGCCCTGTGGGAAGTCCAAGACCCTCCCCCCTCCATCCAGGCCTAGGAAGGTGTGCATCCAAATAGACTAGGTTCCATTTTAAATAATTTTAAAAGGTACTTTCTTATTTGACATCAAAAGAGAGGACACTCCCCTAAAATGTACACTTGAAAAACACTGAGCATGTGTAGCTAGAAATGCTTATTGTGTGGTAAGCATTGAGGGCTCTGGTATAAATGCCCTTGGTACATGGATCTCTATATGATAGACAAGAGACACACAGGAGTGCTGTATTCTTGAGATTGGGCTACTCTACAAATTACCTGTAAACTTGTACCAAGTGTCACAGTCTGTACAAATCACATACAGAAATTATATATGTGTATGTATATTTGTAAATAAGTGCTACACCTGTTATTAGCAAAGGTCGCCATTTTTAAAGGACCTCATCTTATTATGTAACACATTTTCTATATTTGAATATTTTCCCTTCCCCAAGAGTTTCTTTTAGTTTTCTCCCATTTTGTTTGAGAAATTTGCAATCCCAATTCCTAGCATCACTTCGTGCTTAAATGTAGATAAATCTTATCTGCTTCATAAGTATCAATTTAAAGTTATGCCAAACATGCATAAAAATAGACTGGGAATCATGTTCTTGAAACTCAAATAAATAATTGTAGGTATAATCAATCACAGTTAACATATATTTCAATTAGTTCCTATTCATGCAAGTATTTTCAAAGTCACATCAAGGTAATTTACCATTTGATGCGACTATAAAAAAATTTCAAATATTTGGAACACTTCTTGCAAAACATTTTAAAAATTATTATGTATAATATATAAAAGGAGTATTTCAGATGCTTGAGAAAAATTTGTTTATAGCCAATGCTTCACTGATTCTTCACAAAAACAAACTTTCTAAATTAGCCTACAGCATGGTCACCCAGGATGATCTTCAGCAAAATCATATTGTGTAAAATTTTTGTAAAGCTCAGGCAAACTCATCTATATGTGGTTGAATTTCAGAGATGTTTAGCTTTTCCCTGTGTGTTAACCTGTGGGATGACTTCAGATATGAGTATTTATTCTGGAGCAACCACAGAAACAAGGACAATGAGTAGGGACCAATGGCAGGGGTGGGTAGAGAGGAGAGGAGCAGGGAAAGGTGATGTAATGGTAAATGGGACAAAACAGTGAGGGGGGAAGGAGGAAAATATAGAATGACATGGAGTGGAAACAAATAACCATAAGGGTTTTTGAAAAGCCTTTGTAACCATATTTCTTTTATATTTTCCCACAAATTGCTTTTATGTGTATAAATGAAATTATAGCACTTGGGAGCCATAACTGCCTAACAGAAACTTCAGCATCAGGCATGAAAAACCCTTCCTTTGGAGTCAGAGGCCCGGGAAGCCCAAGGTCTCCCAAACAACGTAAAGTGATTGCTATTGACCTGAAGTTAAAGATAGTCCCTGTTGATGAAGTCACCACACACTTTGGACATAGGATTCAGGATTTCAGCTGGAACTCACCAGAAAGCCTCCTCTTTGAAGGTTTTCACAGCAACAGAAGATGATATATAAACTGCCAAGGAAAGCAATCAATAACCATATCCAGCTGTGACACCCACAAACCATAGCAGCAAGCAGCCTGGCAAGATGTCTCTAAAGGTACAAGAATGACATTTTTACAGTGGGGGTAACCAATAGCTGTCCAGTTTGACTCAAGGCCTGATCGACATGAGGGAAATCATGGTTGGTACTGGAGAGCTAGTTAACGACACATGACTAGTAAAGTCGTGAGTTGTAGAGAAGAACCTATACCTCCACTTTCCTAAATCAGTATAACTGCTAACTACATTCTAAACACTGTCCTTATGCCCACAGATGAGTAGAGACCTCGCCCCTCATCAAAGACGTGTCTTTTGCAGCAGGAGACTGTCACAGAAAGCTACAGCTTGTCAAAGTACAAAGAACAACTGAGTGTGAGGTAGCCAGCCCTAGATGAAACATCTAAAATGCAACTTCTACCCCCAAATCCCTAGCAGAGGAGGGGGCAAATAGATTTGTAAGAGGCGGAGGACCAAAGAATCAGCTGTGGGATCTTGACCTCCGGCTGTGACAAGGAAGCTACTCCCATGAAATCTCAGCACCATGGCTACTTAAAGAAGATTGAAAGAACACCAAAGGTTGGGGCCTCCAAACACAGATGGAGAAAATCTCAGAGATTTTCACCCCTAGATGAAGAGCTACTAGCAGTCAACTTAGAGAGGAAAAACTACTGTTCCCCAGGGATGAATCCTCTAATTGGTTATCCAACACCAAGTGGGCAGTGCTAGAAATATATACAGGCAGACACCACTGAAAAGACTAGGCATCCTGGATTTATTTTTATCTCTTTTTTAACGTTTTTATTTCTTTTTGAGACTTTCATGCAATAGATTTTAATCATATTCCTTCCCCTTCCTCAACTCCTCTCAGATACTGCCCCCTACACACCCAATATAGTTTTTCCCCCTCTGTCTTAAAAACAAAACCAAAATAAAACACAAAAATACAGAGTCTGTTCTGCATTGGCTGGCTAATCCTGAACTCAAGGACATATCAAGTGTCACTTCACTGAGGAAAAGTCAGTGTTCCTCTCTGGGCAGGTTTGGATAAAATTGGTACAATAGGCTATTCCTATATTTGAATGTATCACTCCAAGGTAGAGGAACGATTTAGGGAGTATTCAGAGGTGTTGCTTTGTTGAAGGAAATGTGTCACTGGGTGTGGGTTTAAAATGTTCATGCCATGCAGGAAATTTCCCCTTCCTTGCATCTAACTTGAGGAGCAGTATGAAACTCCCAACTACTGTTCCGGCAGCATTCCTGCCTGTCTACTGCCGTGTTCCTCAGTATGACGGCCATGGGCTCACCCTCTGGAACCATGAGCCCACAATTAAATACTTGTTTTATAGCTTGACTTGTTCATGGTGTTTTGTCATGGCAATAGAAAACTAATTAAAATGTTCTCTATCAGCTGCAAATAGCTTCTTGGCTAGCGGTTGGTCTTGGTGACTACTCTCTTATCTCAGTGCTGGCATTTTGTCTGCCTGGAACTTGTGCAGGTTTCGACATGCCGTCATCATAGTTTCTGAGTTTTTATGTGCTTATGCCCTGTTGTGTCAGGAAGACTGTTTTCCTGAAGTCATCTACCACCTCTGGCTCCTTTTCCACGTGGATTCTCTAGTTTTGAGAGGAGAGGTGTTATAAAGACCCCCAAATTTAGTACTGCAAAGTCACCCTCTATATATTGTACAGCTATGGGTTGCTGTGTTCATTACCACATACTTCAAGAAGAAGCTCCTCTGAAGAAGGTTAACCAGTGAACTCATCTGAACTTCTAGCAAATTCGGCTCAGACTCCAAGAAGTCTGAGAGTGGTACCTATATTTATTCAATTAAACCTGTATGTAACCACAATGGTTAAAAGAGAGGAGGCTGTAAATACAGGGAACTGACTGTCATGGGAGGAAGGAAGAGAGGGAAGAGGGAAATAATGCCATTGTGTTTTAAATTTTAAAAGAGATGTGCTAAGCACCAGGATCACGTCCTAATCTCACTGTTAGGAAACTTACAAAGAGAACAAGTTAGACAACTATCATACACATGCAGAGGCCCTAGGCCCTTACCTGGCTTTGGGAATCTATTCTTCATGATGGATTTCTTCACCCAGCCTTGATGCTAGGGAAAGAGCTGGGTCCTACCTCCACTTGATGTGCCATGCTTTGTTCAAACACATAGGAGGCCTGCCCCTTTCTGAATGGAGACTGAAGAGGAATAGATGTGGGGGTGATGGGAAGAGAGGAGCGAGGGGAAACTGCAGTTGGTATGCAAAATAAATGAAAAAATGATATTTAATTTTTTTCGAGACACAAGGTTTCTCTGTATCTTTGGAGCTGACCTCAAGCTCACAGAGAGCCATCTGCCTCTGCCTCCCGAGTGAAAGGATTAAAGATGTGCACCACCACCGCCTGGCCTTTAAGTTAAAAAAAAAAAAATTAAAAGTAAAGATAAAAAAGATTTGCATATTGTAGATAGTTTTCAGAATTAAACTAAGTAGTAGGTTTGGAATTCTTCATTTTATAAGCTAGAAATAATATTAGTAGTTAAAACTTAGTTCACCCTACTCCCAAAAACCTTTCACAATGGGCACTGTTCTAAAGATGAGGTCATCCTTAGACACAGAGGGGCGCTCCTGACTTTGTCCCAGGGAATGACAGGAACTTCTCATTCATCCCCTTTTAAAGTACCCTCTTTCTTCCCCATAGGCTATCAATCAATTTGACAGATTTCTGTACCAGGATCTTACTGTTTTTCCTCATGGACGTCATCTGCTTTATAATGAAATAGAAGTTCAGCAACGCTGCCAGCTTAGAGGACATTTTGAGTCCATCTTTAGCAGGTGACACTCCATCTTTAGCAGGTGACAATCTCTTATCCATCTTGTGTCATTTTTTTGGTTACCTTTTCTTTCATTCATGCTTTTGTTTATCTCATCTAATCTTCAAGCTTGAAGTTATTTTTATTCTGTTCTATGGTATGAGTCTTTGTGAGTATCAGAAACTCTGTGGAGCAAAGTATCCTAACTGACTGGTTTTTCAGTGTTATTAATATTGTAACTCTATACATCAAAGTTGCAAAACTAAGAGACAACTAAGTTGTCTTGATTCATGCCGTGCAACTGTAGTTGGTGTGCTTGGAATCTGTAAATTGTTCAAGATTGTTTCTGAGTGGCAAATATAACCGAAGATTGTCAAGAATTCTTGCAGGAAATTGTAAGTATATTTTTTTACTTAAGTCTAGATTTTTGGAAGAAATTACAGGAATAAAATAATAGATTCTTTCTTACTGATCATTGAAATTATTCTGAAAGATATTAAACTTTACACCATAGAGAATAATGTTCCTCTGAAACCTGCATGGACTAGAAGTCCCAAGACTCTAAAAATGTTCTCACTCATACATTAAATGACATAATGATTCTGCTTAGAAAAAAATATCATTCCTTAATATAATAATTTAGTCTCTTACAGAAAACATTTATTTAAAATATTTCAAATAGTGCAATCCAACTGCCTTCTCTTTCTCTGACCTCCTACCCAGCACCTTTAAGTTAGGCAGCAGGAGATGTTGTACTAAGCATATTATCTTTATAATTTCACAGGCTCCTCAGCTGGAGTGCAGGATCAATTCTCATACTTTAATCCTGTCTGCCAAAGAATTTTTAAACTACATCCCTGACAAATAACCAGAGCTGTAATTTATGGATCTTTCTTCCATAGGAGATAGTCATAGCTGGTTCTTAATACAAATCAACTTGCAATACTGTAAAAACTGCATAACCTTACAAAGCTCACCAGTTTCACAAATAAACAAACAAAATAACAGAAAAACAAAGAAGTACTACAAAGTAGCTTGCTGCATCTTTAATAAAAGGCAGTGTCTGTACTGAACCCCATTATATATTTTGTCCTCAGTCTGATTCTATAAAGAAACTTATTTGCTAATTTTTTGTTTTGTTTTAAAGTGTGTATTTGTTTTTATTTTTCTATTTTTATAAATTTTATTGAGCTCTACATTTTTCTCTGCTCCCCTCCCTGCCTCTCCCCTCCCCTTCAACACTCACCAAAGGTCCCCATGCTCCCAATTTACTCAAGAGATCTTGTCTTTTTCTACTTCCCATGTAGATTAGATTTATTTATGTCTCTCTTAGGGTCCTCACTGTTGTCTAGGTTCTCTAGGATTATGATTTACAGGCTGGTATTCTTTGCTTTCTGTTTAAAAACCACTTATGAGTGAGTACATGTGATAATTGTCTTTCTGGGTCTGGGCTACCTCAGTCAAAATGATGTTTTCTAGCTCCATTCATTTGCCTGCAAAATTCAAGATGTCATTATTTTTTTCTTCTGTGTAGTACTCCCTTGTGTAAATGTACCACATTTTCCTTATCCATTCTTTGGTCGAGGGGCATTTAGGTTGTTTACAGGTTCTGGCTGTGACAAACAATGCTGTTATGAACATAGTTGAGCACATGTCCTTGTGGCACGATTGAGCACCTCCAAAATATACAAAGAATTCAAGAAATTGGTCATCAAAAGAACAAATAATCCAATAAAAAATTGAGTACAGACCTAAATAGAGGACTCCCAACAGAGGTATCTAAAATGGCTGAAAGACACTCAAGGAAATCCTCAACATCCTTAGTTGCTGTAGGAAGTATTAAAGCTTGTAATTACCTGCCTACTGGGGCATGGCCTCTTATAGTATATATGCAGAAACCGAATCTGCATCCTCCCCTTTTTTCTCCTTCCCCTTGCTCCTTTCTCGTCAGCTGCTCTTTTGGATTGCGTGATTCAACCAGTCAAGCAGAGGATTCTGATTTGTGAGTTTTTCCCCAAATAAATGACTATATATTTCTCAATTCTGAGCTAGTGTGGGATTTCTTTTAAGCTTCCATTCACCGTTTCACCTGGTGCCCATGTGGGTTTAAACTCCATGCCCATTGGGCAAAGGACATGGTCAACAAGACAAAATGACAGCCTACAGAATGGGAAAAGATCCTCACCAACCCCGTATCAGACAGAGGTTTGATCTCCAAAATACACAAAGAACTCAAGAAATTGGTCATCAAAAGAACAAATAATCCAATAAAAAAATGGAGTACAGACCTAAACAGAGAACTCTCAACAGAGGAATCTAAAATGGCAGAAAGACACTTAAGGAAATGTTCAACATGCTTAGTCATCAGAGAAATGCAAATCAAAACAACTCTGAGATTCCATCATACACCTGTAAGAATGGCCAAGATCAAAAACACTGATGACAACTTTTGCTGGAGAGGTTGTGGGTTAAAGGGAACATTCCTGAATTGCTGGTAGGAGTGCAAGCTGGTACAGCCCCTTTGGATGTCAGTGTGGCAATTTCTCAGAAAATTAGGAAACAACCTTTCTCAAAATCCAGTATTTGCTAATTTTTATAATTCCTCCTGGAAATAGTAGTCTGTCTCCATCACTGTCTTAGTTACCTTTCTACTGCTGTTGAGTGACACCATGACCAAAGCAACTTATAAAAGACATCATTTAATTTGGGAACTCACTGTTCCAAAAGGTTAGAATTCTTGATTATCATGGTGGACAACACAGCAACAGGCAGGCAGGCATGATCCAGTAGTTGACGGCTTACTTCCTGATCCTCAAGTTGGAGGCAGATAAAGTGGATAGGCCTTCTGTGAACTGTTTAAATCTCACAGCCCACATCCAGTGACACACTTCTTCCAACAAGACCATACTTTCTAATGCTTCCCAAACAGTTATACCAACTGGGAACCAAACATTTAAGTATATCAGACTATGAGATTCATTCTCATTCAAACCACTACAACCACTTATACCCTTGAGTACAATATTATTACCTTACTAGAAGCATTTACTGTTTAATTATTATTGTTAACTCAATACAAACCAGAGTCCCCTAGGAAAATGGAACCTATGTTGAGGAAATTTTATCAATCAGATTGGCTCACATACATGTCCAAGGAGAACTGTTTTGATAGATGATTAATGTAGGAGAGAACACAGCCTACTGTAGACAGCAAGGCAAGTGGGTGATATAAGAGAGCAGGCTGAACAAACCAGATGTAGCACAGATGTAGCAAGCCAATAAGTAGTATCCCTTCATGATCTGCATCATTTCCTGCCTCCAGGTTCCTGCCCTGAATGCCCTCAATAATGGACCATTACTGGAAGGTGTAAACTAAATAAAACTTTTTTTCCTCCTCATGTTGCTTCTGGTTATTGTGTTTATCAAAGCAACAGAAAACAAACTAAGACAAATCATAAGTTGTAACATGCCGAGAGTAGTGTTCTCTAAGTTGCATATGTATATTAGAAAGAATGACAGTTAAAAGTTTTACATGTATATACCAAACTGCATAATGTTTATTCGTATTTTCCATGTATAAAATTGCTTATTTAGAGGCAAAAGAGATGACTAAGTGAGTAAGAGAGCTTATGCAAGCATGAAGATCCATGCAAAAAGCAGAGAAAGGCACTTTTGTGCCCAAACCCTAGCACTGTGTGGAAGGAGTGGTGCAGGGGGAATCACTGGTCCAGTGAAAAGATCCTGTCTCAAAGGACTAATGTAGAGAGTATAGAGAAGGACATGATATACCCCTTTGGTTTCACCTTGTACACATGAAACACACACACACATACACACACACACACTAGAGAGAGAGAGACAGAGACTGAGAGAGAGAGAGAGAAAGCGGGAGTATTTGCTTAACATCTATGTATAGGCTTTACAAGAGATGAGTAATATGTCTAGAATTATACTTACCATTTTATCTCTTCATAATCAATCTTCTTTATAAGTTTATACATTAGTGAATTCCAGAACCACCTCGTCTTCCTTTACCAAGCACCTTCAGTTAGATACCTTCTAAGCTTCTCTCAAATCTTTCTTCTCTCCTACTTCTCCAGTATTACTGGAGTTTCTCCCTTAGATTAATGCCACATGCTCCAAACTCTGATTCCTTTTCCAGAATCTGTTATTTTATGCTTTGCATTTGTTCTCCAAATGCAACCAAACTGATCATCTCAGAATGCCAATATAATCTTGTTAATCATGTGCTTACCACTGATCCCATCTAGAACTCTAGGTGCCTTTGTCGTTGGGTTGTTTCTTTTTATTATTTCTGTTTTGAACTCCCTAGCCCTCTTTCAGGGCTCTTCCACAGCTTTTTTCTCCTTCAGCTTCACCTTTCCCTTCTCAAGTCCAATGCTCAAATCATGTCGAGACTTTATGTGTCCAGTTGGCTTCTTGGTCTGATTGTCCCAACATTTTAAGGAATAGGTCCTGTCCAAAGATGTCTTTATTTGCCAAACCCCAGGTTTTCTTGCTTCTGGGTACTCAGATATGACAGTCTATTTTGCTACCTTTATATAGTATTTTAACTGTTCATCGAATATCTTTGTGTTTCCTACTGGATTGAAGCAATCTGTCCTGTTGATCTGTAAAGTCACAGCACAACTTCAGTGACATTTTGTCTCATATATATATATATATATATATATATATATATATATATATATATCAATTTATGTTATAGCTCCACTGTTTAAATGATATCTAAAAATACATATAGTCATACTGATGACTTTATTACATATGAAAATAAAAATATACAAAATGATGACTATCTCTTATGGAAAAGCTAGATACTCATCAAGAACATACATAAAAAATCTTTACTTTGCTAACAATATTTTATGTATTACTAAAATAAAGATAGTTCAATATCTGAGACTATTTCTACATTCTACTTTTTAATTAATTTTGTTGTTTTTTTCTCAGAAAGAATTTTCCAAAAGAGAAGATTCATGCAGCCATTATTAACTTGATTTATATGCTGCAAATGATAAATGTTGTGTTTAAAATTTTCCAAAGATAAATCTATTTGCTTTCAGAACAACCTCAGATGTTATATTTCAGAAACAATACTCATGGGCATTTGTTCAGTGACAGAATGCAGTTCATTCCAAAATTTGACTTTGTCAATAGTGAACACTGTTAATATTGCAAGATACTGCAATGAATTTTATTGTAGACTTCCAAATAACTTCTCTTAAATACTGAAATATTTATGTATACATTCAGATAGCAAAGATAAAATATCAGTCACATTTTTCATTTGGAAAACTTCAGTGTTCCTTTGAGCAGCATGATAAAAATCTAAGTTTAACAAATAGAGTAAGTTCGTAGTTCATTCCCAGCTCTGTGACCCCTCTCTTGTCTTTTCCTGTTTAGTTTTTAGCTTACGTGGTTACATAACCATTGCGTTTGCTTAAAGGTCAGCCAAGAGTAAAGTTATATCTTGCTGGAGGTGAGATGTAAACAATGTCTGAGCTCGCCCTGCCATTCTTCTTAAATCTTCCACAGAGCCGGGTGAACTTGTGCCAGTATTCATAAAAGAAGATTATGTTTTAGAATCTGTATTGTATTATTCAATAAATATTTCAAGGTGTCTGCAAACAGGGATTAATGGGTATTATATTTCAGGAAACCAGAAAGGTATCAACCCAAAGAATTAAATAAAACATTCGTGTTTGATGCTCATATAAACTGTAACTTAAAATAAAATGTGTGTAAACTTCCTTTTCCTTTTGTTTCATTTTCTTGTCATAAAATACTACAGAATAAAATGAAATGACACAAAAATGAAAGGAGATAAAAACAATTTAAAATTGACCTTCACTCAAAAGTCATTCCTTTCTTCAGTAGTCAGCGTTAATAGCCCATGATGGTGTCTGTGTGCAATTAAAACATCTGGATGCAAAAGGTTTCCAGTTCACTGCCACTGCACCACGCAATGAGAAAATTGGAAACATCTGGATACAAGAATACAGAGCTATAAGGTACTTCAAGGAAATTCTGGTATATTGGATATTCAAATAACCAAAGGTTGCATTTGGTGCATCCATGAAAATTCAGCACTTACAAGGATGAGGCAAGAAGATTGGCAGTTCAAGGCCAGAGTAGGTTTAAAGTGAATTAAGCCTAGCCTAGGATGCACAATATGAATTCATCTCAAGTAAATGAGCAAACAGAAAAAAAAAGATATTTAAAAGCATTTCTTTTATGTCATTATTGAAAAAGAACTTGCACAAATTAAGTTGTATCTTCACTCAATACTTGTGTCATTGGAGATCTTAAATGTATCTGGTGTAAATTTCCCAGGAGACCTGAATGCCTCAATTTTGGTGTTTCAATGACTGTCCCTGCTTCATAATAACCCCAAAACAGACTAAACCTTCTTGGAGTAGTCTCCAGTACCGTCAGAGGTCATTTCTCCTCACTTTAACAATTAGTTTTTGAAAGCAACTAAACAATTAATTTATTCAATGGAACAATTTTTCCTAAATACTTAGAAATTAAAGTCAAATTAATACATTTTATTCATAATGTAGGATGGTTAATCTCAATGGACAGTTTGAAGAAAGCTTGACGGTACCTGGGAGACTGGCACCTGGCTCTGCTCATGGGGGTGTTTTTGATTAGGTTAAGAGACATGGAAAGACCTGCCAGTTTCAATAGCGTCATTCCCTGGGCGGGGATCATAAACTGCACAAAGTGGAAAAAGTGAGACGAACACATGTATTTGTGGTTCTCTGGTTCTTCACAAGATCCCATGTAATCAGCTGCCTCAGACTGCTGCTTTTGTGACTTTGACACAATGATGGACTATCATCTAAAATAAACTCTTCTCCCTTGAGTTGCTCTGGTAGAATATTTTGTCACAGAAAAGGAAAAGAAACTAAGACATCGACAATTAAATGTAAGTCATTATATAATGTCAAATAAATGGAAATTTGGAATTGATGATGATATAAAATTAGGAAAGAAGAAAATATTTTCCTAATTAGTTATCTCATGATTTCTTTGGAATTGAAATTTTTCTCACATAGTATGCCATAAATGCCTCACAATAGAATGCCTGTGGGTGATGGTGAACCACCTCTTCAACCTTGTAGATAGACTTTTAAAATCCACACGCACAGCCTGAAACTACTTCCACCTTTACTTGTAAGGTAAGAAATGCTATTGGAATTCTCTTCCTTCCATTTAATTCATTCAGGTCCTTATAAATCATACCTTTCTCTAAAATCATCAATAAATATGGAAATGAATGGAGTTTTTAGAATTTTATTAATCTCAAAAGTCTTAACTTGTCATGTTTTATGTAATATTGGTATACAGCAAATGGGTACCACCTTCTGTTTTTTGAGTTTATAAATGTGATGCACATTATGCAAATTATTTACATGTATTATCATTTTGAGAAATAAAATAACTGAGAGATTTTAGACTGCTAACAGTTAGCATATTTTGACGAGACAAAAAGAATTTCAAGCAAATAAAAGTTGATCACATTTTGATTTCTGGACAACATTATAACAGATGTATGTTTGGGGAAAAATAGGTCAGAAGGATTAACAAAATAAAAGTAACCATCAACTTATGTCAACTTGTCTTCTCATTAATTACTTGAAAATAATTGCTAAAATCAAATTGTCTAGACTGCTTCTGTCCATCGGATTAAAACCCTTGTGGAAAAAAAAATAAAGATAGTCGATGGAATTCTCAATATTCTAAAGAAACACTAAGATATTCAGGGTTTTTTTTGTTGTTGTTAAAGAAACCAAACAGCATATTCTTCAGTTTATTGAGAATGGTTGTAAAAAGTACCAACATGAATAGCATCTTGTGGCACCTCTCATACAACTAAACTGAGGAAAGAGTCCATAAATATTCATGGACTAGCATTCCTGTGCTCCAGACATCTGCTCTGAATTGAACTTAGAAGATAAAGGCCAAAAGAAGGAAAGGCCGTTGAAGCTTTTACTTTGGCATTTTATTCCAAGTGAGTTTTGTGAGAACACTCAAAGAATTACACACAGATAAAGTAAGTATTTTAAATATGCAAATATTGTATACTCCAGTCTTCCACCCTGAGTTGTTACTAAAAATATACTGAACTTTGAAACACTGATGTGGATTAGCTGGGGGCATGGCCCAGAACAGGACTCCTCACTTAAGGTGTGCGGCCTTGAGTCCCACCACCGGAGCAGCAAGCTAAATTGGTGCTTTCCTACTCATCTTTCTCTCCTTTTATAAACCTAGATAGTTGCGCATAATTTCCTTACAGTCATGTAGAACAAAATTCAATTTAGAATCAGAGTAAAAAGACCAAATTGTCTCTCCTGTTTGACAACAGGGTGTGGGATTTAGATTTCTTTGTTCTTGGTTTATACCACTGACCCAGATAACCAAAAGGATAGAAATTCAGTGAAAAAGGCTGAGTTTTCATTTAGGTGGGAGGGATGGCAAAACTTGCTGAACCCAGAAATAAAAGAATAGAAAAGGCGCACTTACCTGCAGCACAGCTGTTATTTAAAAGCAATGCTTTGCTTGAGCTAATGAATTGAAGTGATTCTCCTTGAGAAACCAATACATACTCATGTAGGGAGGCACTTTAAGATGGGCACATTCATGAGCATGCTCAGTTAATGAGTACATTCATTCCTGAGCATGACCAATGTAAGGCCATAGCTCAATAAGGAAATATAGGGAACACATGTTTGGCTGTGATTTACTCATGGTAATGAAGTGTATGACTTAAAGATTAAAATTGTGAATGGCATATATGGGCATGCTTGGCATAGAAATAGGCAGAGGAAATATCTCTGGAAAGCCTTTGTGGGAGTAATTCACAAAGTCTCAACAGAAGGAAAGGATACCTTAAATGTGTGTTATTATATGGGTGTGCCTGTAGAGGTGTCCATTTTACTTAGTGGCTACAAGAGTCATAGACATAGATGTCCATCTTCCTGTTGTCTCTTTTTCTCATGTTACAAACATCTCAAACAAGAAGGACTTGTAAGATATTGAGAACAAAGAGTCCAGAGCCAGAGCCTTCTATCTAGAATTTATTAATGAGACTCAATGATAGTAGATGGATATAGATGGGCACTGGTTTTCAAGATCTTCCGTAACCTCCTAGTATCTCCAACAAACCACACTTTCCAACTGAATAAATGGATGTAGGAGCTCCTCTTAACCTTTTCCTCTTTTATATGTTGGTACATATACAAACAAATGGGCTTCACTGTGAAATTACATACTATGAAAATACATTTCATAATACTTTGTTCTGGTTTCCCTCTACAATGCACCCCCTTCCCTTTTCCCCCTCTTATTCATCCCTTTATTACCAACAAATACTGCTCCTTTCTAGCTTCATGATGTTTAAGTTCCATTGCTCTTTCTTCTTGATTTCGGCCCCTTAGTATTCCCCCTTGTGTGTCTGTGTGTTTGTGTCTGTATGTGTGTGCTCTTTAATATATGTTCATGTACACACCAGAGATCAATGCCAGATAACTTCTAGCAGGCTCTATTCCTTATATTATTTATACAAGCTCTCTTGCTAAACCTAGAACCCACAGATTGGCTAGGTTGCCTAGTCAGCGAGTGTCAGGAATCCATCTGTCTCTACTACGTCAGTGTTGGAGTTACAGATGCTCAGCTTTTTGTGTGGGTGCTGGGATCCAGAACTTGTCATCATCCATGGACAGCAAGTACTCTACTCACTGAGTCATTTCCCCAATTCATCTGTTAACTCTTTTACAAAAGCCTCCTTAAACATAACTAAACAAAATGGAGAGAAACTTACAGTGATCCCACTGAAATCAGGAACAACACAAGGTTGTCCACTTTCTCCATATCTATTCAATATAGTTCTTGTAGTCCTAGCTAGAGCAATAAGACCAAAAAAAAAAAAAAGGGAGATCAAGGGGATACAAATCAGAAAAGAAGAAATTAAACTCTCACTATTTGCTGATGATATGATAGTTTACATAAGCGACTGCAAAAATTCTACCAAGGAACTTCTAAAACTCATAAAGACTTTCAATATTGTAGCAGGACAAAAGATTAACTCAAAAAATAAAACCAAAAAACAAGTAGCTCTCCTTTACACAGATGATAAATAAACCAAGAAAGAAATAAGAGAAACATAACCCTTCACAATAGCCACAAATAGCATAAAGTATCTCATAGTAACTCTAACCAAACAAGTGGAAGACTTATATGACAAGAACTTTAAATCTTTGAAGAAAGAAAGTGGAAAGATCTACATGCTCCTGGGTAGGTAGAATTAACATAGCAAAAATGGCAATGTTACCAATAATTTTTCCCAGACCTTGAAAGAACTTCATATAGAAAAGCAAAAAACCCAGGATAGCCAAAACAATCCTGTACAATAACAGAACTTCTGGAAGCATCACAATTCCTGACTTCAAACTCTACTACAGAGCTACAATACTAAAAACAGCCTCGTATTGGCATAAGAACAGACAGAAGGACCAATGGAACTAAATCAAAGACCAGGATATTAATACACACACCTTCAAACATCTGATTTTTGACAAAGCAGCAAAAAATATCAAATGGAAAAGAGAAAGCATATTTAACAAGTC
>PVIU01029831.1:0-16967 GCA_004026605.1 Ondatra zibethicus | reverse complement strand
ACATAAAACCAACAATACTGAACCTCATAGAAGAAAAAAGTTTTAAACACATTCTTAAACACAGCCTCAGTGGCATAGACATTGAGAGAAACAATCAATAAGTGAGATCTAAAAACATATTAGGAACTTAGTCCTCATAAGAACAAATAATCCAATAAAATTATGTTATAGACCTAAACTGTAAATATAACATACTTAATCATTTGGGAAATGCAAATCAAACGACTCTGAGATTTTATCTTATCCCTGAAAAAATGACCAAGATTAAAAATATTGTTTGACAATTTATACTTAAGAGAATGTGGGATAAAAATCCTCCATTGCTGGTACAGCTACCTTGAACATTAGTATGGTGAATTTTCAGAATTAGGTAACATATTTCCTTAAAACTCAGCAATATCCCTTTTGGGCCTGTTTATAAAAGATGTTTAGTCATACCATAAGGACATGTGCTTAACTGAGTACATAGAAGAATTATTTTTATCACAGACAGAATCTGAAAACAACCCAAAATGCACCTCTTTTATATCAATAATAAATGAGAATCATCATGTTATTAAATAGCCATAAATATTATAAAGAGTCAAAAGGGCCATTTTAACTCAACCTCATCACTCAGCAACACCACCATTGCTGTTGTAGTTGAGTAAGAGGCTTCAGGTGATCTTCACCATGTGGGGCAACTCGGGGCCCTCACCTCATCACAAGCATTGCGAGCAGTCAAGTATCAAATTCAGATCTAAACATGGCCCAGCTTAGAAGCTCGGGTGGGCTGTTCACATGGCCCTGGCTCAGGGCCAGGGGCTCCTACAGCGATAGTTCTTGAAGACAGTGTAGTCCTGCTAACCTACAACTATTTGTGAGCAGTGTGAGTTTAGATACAAAGTGATAAATGTTTTCTTGTTCTTATGCCCCTGCGTGATTGAGTTGTTATAACCAAACCCAATTTATCTTCCTGTTGCTTGTAGGGGATGCTCTGAAAATGCCTCCTTTACTCATTTCTCATAAATTTAAATAATATCAACCCATTACTTTTCCATGTTACAGACTAAAACTTCAGGAGTAAGTATTAAGTTCTTAAAACCTAAACATTATCAAGGTGGTTTATGTTATTTAATCAGATGATGGAAGGGGAAAGACAGGTTTCCTCAGTTATCACAGGCCTCAGAGACTGTCTATGTGCTGATATTAGTTCCCCTACCCATGCACGCAGTTCATTTCCCTGAACACAGATCACAAAATAGAAGAGTAAGCATATATACTAAAGATAGACTAGTGATTGGAGAGGAATTCTTGTTATTATTGTGAAGAACATCTAGTGCATTTTCTAATATGTCTTTTCTCACACATTAATACTGAAGAGAATATGTTATGAGTATAAATTGACTCTGTGAAACCAAAATTAATACTAAATGCACACAAACAGGGTAGAGCCAGAAATGAAACCTTACAAACAAGTATGTAATTGTTTAGAGGATTCATGTATCATGAATTTTTCTTTGTAAAATTAATGACATACCTTATATTTTAATCTTCATGGCACAGTTACAGTATGAAAATTAGTGATGGTCAGTTTTGGGCCTAAATGTATATTTTCCACTTATAGATAAGCAGCTCATTTGAAGTACACACACACACACACACAAACACACATACACACACACAGAGTTGTGTGAGGTACATATGTATATACCTATATGCACATACATATACATTTCTATATAAATGTGTTTACATATATAGACAGACAGAGAGAATATATATATATGAGGAGAGCTAACAGTCAAGTATTTAATCATTGCAGTTGGGGAAGTTGACATGGCAAATCAGAAAATGAGAGCCAAAAGCAGTAATTGGCAGCCCAGAATAACAAAACAGCTGCTTTATGCTTTCAAGTAGATAGACAGGTACTATGCCCCAGCAACCAAATACAGGATCAATTTCTATTTGCCAGAATTCTTTTTTTTTTATCAATTTGAGTCAGAGCCCTGGGTAAATGACATTTTTTTCTCTTTCCTCTTTCTGTTTTACTGATACTGCTGCAACACACCTAGGTGGAAGTAAAAAAATCAATAAGCATCTAAGGCTGAGATCTCATTGGTCCTTATTTTTTGCTCAAGTTGAATGCATACACTCCTTCAAACAAAGGCCAAGAGTTCAATAAAAGAGTCAGCATTGGGGGTTCTTACCAGTCAGGCTCTGGCTATAGTCCAGGGCTCACAGTAGGACCATCATAGAACCAAAGCCCGACTGTACAATCGGCAATCTCTTGTGGAGTCATGCTATATGACTCCCCCAGTATGACTAGGGAAGGTACTCCTGTATCCTATCCCTTATCATAGTGTCTATTGTTATTTAATGAGCTGATGGAGGAAATGCACCAGCTTTTCTAAGGGATGCTTGATGAGAGAAGCTACCTATCTTCCAGGGCATGGCCTGGACCCTGTGAACTCACAAATGACTTAAATGATTTCAATTATTAGAGAGAGAGAGAGAGAATAGAGGAACTTCAGATAGAATAAGGATTGTGATGATGGAAAAGGAAATCTAATGTAGGGAGTGGAGTATTTTTATAAATACAAAATTTATGCATATTAATGTAAGCTAATTTAGACACATAAGTAACTACTAATAAAAAGTAACAGACATTTACAAAGAATTTTTGAATCTATACATATACTTTAAGAATATCTCTTCTGAAATAACTACCCCTCTAAAAATATTATTCAATACTATGACACTGTGTGACATTTTGTGGCAATGGGGTATTTCAGATAAGATTTTTAGAACAACAGTTCTCTCATATTTATTCATTTATTTATTTATCTATTTATCTTTTTGTTATTTCTAAAAGTGTCAATTTACTTATGAATTCTAATTCCTGACCCACTAGTCTTCCAACTAACACTACCTGCTCCCCATCTCACAGTATCCAATCATCTGAGAGGGTGAGGCCTGCCATGGAGTCAACAAAGTTCTCACATCACTTGAGGCAGGAACATTACCTTCCCACTTTATCAAGGCTGAACAAGGTATTCCTCCATTCAGAACTTGTTCCAAAGAAGCAGTTCAAGGACTAAAGTTAAATATTGGTTCCTCGGCTAGTGGCCCCACAAACTACCCAAGTCAGACAACTGTCACCTACATTCAAAAAAACTAGTTTTTTCTTATTCAGATTCTCAAACTTTTGCTCTGGAATCAGTGATCTCACACTTACTCAGGTCTATGTAAACCCTTAAGGCCAGTTATAGAGATAGGAGCGATATTATGAGCAAATTAGTCAAGACTATGATAGGGAAAACCCACATACATCCACAGAAACAGCAGAATTTCCTTTTTAATAACAAAAAGATTTGAAAGGCACTCTAGTAGATTAAATACATTAAGAAGTATTATAGTTCAAGCATATAATCATATCTTTGGGGTAAACTGATACAGAAAATTATCAAAGAGTCAGCAACAAGTTGCACTTGGCAGCCAAGAGTCACAAACAGAAAATGTTGACAGAAATCGAGGGTTTCCTCTAGATGGCGAGTATCTATTCCCAAACATCAAGACACATGATTAGTCTCTGACTCTACTGGCTGATTTTGACTGTTGTTCTTTTTTTTTTTTAATATGTGCTTATTTATTTTACATGGTGACTGTAGCCTTCCCTCTCTCCTCTCCTCCCAGAACTTTATGCCACCTCCTTTCCACTCTCTATCCACCCTCCTTTGTATTTGCTCAGAAAGGGGCAGCCTTATAGGGTTATCAACAAGCATAGCAGGGCTGCCAGGAGTCTGTCTAAAAGTGGTGCCATTCTTGTAGACTCATTGGAGTTTCCCTTACATTAGTCTTCTTCCTGATCCCATTGTTAACTTTAGCTTGGGCTCGGGGTAAATGTCTTTTTCCTATCTTTCCCTCTCACCCTCCCTGGTTCTGTTGCATCAGACAGTGAGGAGAGAGGGATAGATGATTCAGTAGCTCTGGTGAAAATCACCTAGGTTACTGCAGGTTTTTTTGTTTTGTTTTGTTTTGTTTTGTTTTGTTTTGCTTTCTTTGCAGACTTTTGAGAACTCTCCTCTGATTGGTTCTTAATCAATTCTCTCTTAGAATGCACACACTCCTCCAATCAGAGGCAAACACAGCAAATAAAAATTTCCTCAGCTGGGGATTTTAACAGTCAGGCTCCTGGCTAGAGTCCAGCTATGAGCTGGTAGCTGATCTAGCCATAGCCTAACAGTAACTGCTCCAGAGAAGGAGGACTGCTGCTGACACCTGCGGGAGGCAGAGCCAATGGGGACTTAGCACAGGCAGGAAAGTGCTGTGATACCTCCTACTTCTGCTCTGAGTCACCTGCTCCTGTTTACTGTGCACGAAAGATATTTCTGCCTCTTAAACCATTTCTCTTCTAATGTTTATCTTCCCTGTCTCAGTCTTAGAGGCCTGTATCATCTGATAGAAGGAAGATATACTGTGGGAATGATTTTCCAACAGCTACCAGGTATGGTTTGTTCCCTCACTCCACCATGAAAAATAGCTCTGCAGTGATAGTATTCATGTTGCCACTGGAGATACTCAGACACTGTTTTTATGTTTCCAACTGTGTTATTATACAAAATTATCACATTAGATATGTTGTCTGCTTGTTTATGGATTTGAAAATTTTAGGACATCACTGTTGCTTAGGGCTTATGCTTTTTGTGTAACAAACCTGACCACCTCAAATTTTTAAACTCATAAGGAGATGTCTTATTCTTTTTCTTTATGCTGAAAGCTTTGCTTTTCTGCCTCATTACACACTGGGGATATACACTTGTTCTATATCCTGTGACATAATCAACCTGAACTTTCCACTAACATTAAAATCATGAATGCACACCAAAAATTCTTTTAACTTGATGACTATGTTTCAAATTCCAGTGTGTAGTGTTTTCTTTTTTTCTGCTTTGGGTTCCTAACACACAGCTCTCAAATAAAGACATGTATAGTGATTCTTACATGAGAATATGTGGCTCCTCTTCTCTTCCCTGGATTTCTACTCTTATTTATTATCTCTGTCTGACAATCCTGCCAATTTTCCTTACCAGCCTAGGTATTGTCTGTTTAGCTCTTTTTAAATGAATCATGTTACTTTTGACAGCTGAGGTAACACTGCTTTATAACATTAAACAAATGTCACTTAAAGAATGCAACACATCTTTGTGTCATTAATATTCCACATCATAAATTAACGTAACACAGCTCAAGGCAATACTTTACAACACTAATGTGTTGTATGCAACTATATTCTGTTGGCTGATCCTACACATGTGCCAAGTAACACAAGTAACAGGTCTAGTTACGAAGTGTTAGCAACTTTCTCCCAGGAAATCCTATCAGTTGCAACAGAAATGAAACAGGGGCAAATCTTACTCTCAGTTTGCCTGATAATTTGAATTATTCCCCACAGATCTGAGCAGGTGACTTATACAGGACTGTCATCTCAGCCTTACAGCTCACATCTTGGAGAGTTTATCTGGGCCAACAAATGAAGTCTCCTCTCTGCTATTCTTGAAGAGTCTGTCCATACCCACATAGAAGAGCAAGCAGAGTCACAATACCCTTGTCTGAGTAATAAACTTCTCCCTCCTATTTATGTTATGCAACTCTACTTTTATAAATTGTCCTCCCAATGATGATATATGAGTATTTCATGGGAGATTAGAGAAGGCACCACAAGAGGAAGAAATGCACCTAAGGTGCTAGAAGGTCAAGGTGACACATCTTTGCTGAGTCTGATTTCCTCTGGGAAGAAAAAGAATCTTTGCTCATGGCTTATGATGAGGCTGAAAAGCCCGGCAAAGAGTTTGTAGAAGACATCTACGATAAATAACTGTAGATGAAGACATATCTATCACTACTAGGGTGATTTATCCAATGCTATTTGCTCACTGTGCTACCAATTTTTCAAGATGAACTGCCAAATAATAGCCACATTCCTTATTATATTATATTACTTAAACATGAGAATAGTTTAGAACAAGAAAAACCTACAGAGAAAAAAGGTGGAGTCTTCAAAGAGGAGAGGCTTTAAGGCATTTTTAGTGGCAGATTACATGAAGTTGTTACAGAAAATAGCAGCAGTTTCACCTACTATGTAGGTAGACAGATCCTTTATACAACAGGCCACCCTGCACTAGGATAACAATGACTTATCACCTTTGAGAAGCCAAACTTCATGAACTGGACTGGAGGTACATGAAGAGGAAGTTGCCAAAGGCAAAATGGTGCAGAACAAGAGTGCAGTGGGAGCATGATCAGTCAATTCTATCCGCGTGGGGTCATGAAGGAGAGTTTCACTAATGAGCTCTGGGGGATAGAAGTGGAATGGCTCAAGGTAACATTCCTACTCAATTTAATGTGTTACATACATTCTAACATATTCAAAAATTAGATAAAATAAATAGCAGAAATTGTTCCTGTACACTTTGCTTTCATTTGATATTAGTATCTTACTAGTTATGAAGATTATGAAACACGCTCAGAACACTCATCCATTGCTGGTGGGAATGCAAACTTGTGTAACCACTTTGGAAATCATCGTGTCAGTTTCTCAGAAAATTGGGAGTCAACCTACCTCAGGATCCAGCAATACCACTTTTGGGAATATACCCAAGTGATGCCTAATCATACTACAAAAGCATTTGTTCAGCTCTGTTCATAGCAGCATTATTTGTAATAGCCAGAAGCTGAAAACAACCTAGATGCCCCTCAACAGAAGAATGGATAAAGAAAGTGTGGTATATCTATACATTAGAGTACTACTCAGCCGTAAAAAAAAAACAATGACATCTTGAAATTTGCATGCAAATGGTTGGAAGTAGAAAACACTATCCTGAGTGAGAGAACCCAGACCCAAATATCTGAATATGTTATGTACTCACTCATTAGTGTATTCTAGCCATAAACAAAGGACATTGAGCCTATAGTTCATGATCCTAGAGAAGCTAAGTAGTAACGTGAACCCAAAGAAAAACATATATAGATCCTCCTGGAAATTGGAAACAGACAAGATAGCCTGGCCAAAGTTGGGAGCATGGGATTGGGGGTAGAGGAAAAAGGAGAGGGGAAAGTAGAGGGGAGAGGGGGAGGGTTAGGGACAGTTTGTGGGAGAGGGATGGTTGAGATGGAGGAAGGAGGGATATGGGAGCAGGGAAGGAGATATCTTAATTGTGGGAGTCATTTTGGGGTTGGCAAGCGGCGTGACTCTGGAGGGATTCACAGGAGTCCACGGGGATGACCCCAGCCAGGACCCTGGGCAGTGGAGGAGAGGGTGCCTGAACTGGCCTTGTCCTGTTGTCATACCGATGATTATCTTGAATATCACCTTAGAACCTTCATCCAGCAACAGATGGCGATAGAGACAGAGACCGACATGGGAGCACTGGACTGAGCTCCCAAGGTCCTGTTGAAGAGAGGGATAGGGAGAATATGAGCAAGGAAGTCAGAACCATGAGGGGTTCACCCACTGAGACAGTGTGCCTGAACTAATGGGAGCTCACCAACATCAGCTGGACTGGGAATGAATGAGCATGGAATCAAACTGGCCCCCCTGAATGTGGTTGACATTTGGAGCAGACTGAGGGGCCAATAACAATGGAACTTGGATTTGTCACTACTGCATGTACTAGATTTTTGGGATCTTATTCACTTTGGATGAATACTTTGCTCAGCTTGAATGTAGTGGGGAGGGCCTTGGACTTCCCACAGGGCAGGATACCTTGCCCTCTCTTAGGACTGTAGGGGGGGTTAGGGAGCTGGTGTGGGGGGATCAGGAGGGAAGTGGGAGGAGGGGAGGTAGTGGGAATTTTTATTGGTATTATTTTTAAAGTAAAAAAAATAACTTGAAACAAAAAATAATATAAATGTAGGGGATTACACCTATGAATTTAGACTTTTGTGGCAACAAGGCTGAAATTGGGGAATTGCAAAGGATAGACTCAGAGACAGGAAAGTAGTAGAATATTTAGCTGCATAAAAGGAACATCTGTGGTTCTCTGCTTAATATCTCCTGTTATTATTGCTTTATGGTTTAGAGTCTACACAGTATCTTGTATGGCTACAACAGCAACCTGCTTGAGAGGTAATAATAACCACTGTTGCCTGTTATTGGAATTCATATATTAAAAATCATGAAAACAATCATTACCATTTTATCTCAGGCTAAGAATCATTGAATTAATAACTCTTAGTTCTTAAGAAGTATGAGATTGCTTGTTTAGATTGGCAAATTCCATACAGTTGAGAAACACTGTGTCATTCTGACATTGCTAATATACCACTGCATGCAACTAGCTGGTGATGCACATTTCAGAAAACTTTTACACTTGAATTATCATTAACAAATTTTTGTGCATAATTCCATCAGTATTGAATAGAACATTCTAATATCCTGTGACAGAGTCTTAAAGCCTGAACATTATCAGGGTGGTTTATGTTATTAAATCAGATTATGAAAGGGGAAAGACAGATTTCCTCAGCTCTCACAGATCTGAGAGCCTGTCAATGTGCTAGTATTAGCTTCCATATATATGCAGACAGATTATTTACGTGAACACATGTCATAAAATAGAGAGTAAGCATATGTACTAAGGATAGAGTATTGATTGGAGACGAATTCATGTGATTGTTGTGAAGGAAATGTAGTGAATTGTTTAATATGTATTTCTTCACACATTAATACTGAAGAGAATATGTTATGACTATAAATTGGCCTTTGAAACCAAAATTAATACCATATGCATGCAGACATGTGTGGAGCCACAAAGAAAACCATAAAATCAAATAAGCAATTGTTGAGCTTATATATGTATTATGAATATTTCTTTCTAAAATTAATAACTCACATTATTTTTAATTCTCATGATATCGTTGCTTACAGCTTGAAAATTGGAGATGTTCAGAGCAGGGCTTGAAAGTTATTTGTATCCTGTCTCAATACAAGCACCTCATTCAGGAATACACAAACATATGTGTGTGTGAGGTACAAATATATGTACATATATATACATATATGTAACTATAAAATGTGTATACCTGTAAAGACAAAGAGAGAATATATATATATGAAGAACAGTCAACTATTTAATCATTGCAGTTGGGGAAGTTTACAGGCAAATCAGAAAATGAGAGCAACAAGCAGAATTTGGCAGCCCAGAATCACAAAAAGGTAGCTTCGGCTTTCAAGTAGATAGACAGGTACTGATCCCCAGGAACCAAATATAGGATCAATTGCTATTTGCTAGAAGTTGTTCTTTTTCCATTTATCAATTTGAGTCAGAGCACAGGATAAATGACATTTTGTCCTCTCGTTCACTTTCAATTTAACTTCTGCTGCAGCATGCACTTGGCAGGGAGTGAAAAAAATCAATAAACATCTAATACAGAGATCTCCAAGGTTACCCCATGATTTGCCTTCATTGCTGAATTTGAGATTTCTCTGTTCATTAGTCATTATTTCCTGCTTACTTTGAATGCACACTCTCCTTCAATCAGAGCCCAGGAGTCCTAATAAAAGCGTCAGCAGTGTGGGTTCTTTCCAGTCGGGCTTTGGCTATACTACAGGTCTCACAGTAGGACCTGGTATAACCAAAGCCCGACTGTATAATTGCCTGGACTAGGCAGACTGCTCCTGACTTTTGCAGGAATCAGAGCTGTGGAAAGTAGCAAAGGCAGGGATTGTTTGATTCCCAGCATTATGGCTCCAAATCACCTGATCCTGTGTTCCATGCAGCAAGTAGGACCCTGCCTCTGAAAGTACTGCTTCTCTATTAAAATGTGAGTTTTTTTCCTAAATTTCTATATTCTTACATTAATATTAACGTGTATATTTTAAGAGCATGATGTGGTTCAGTAAAATCAAGACTGATGTCAAATGCATGCATACATTGTGGAACCACAAATAATATTATATGAACAAAAGTGCAATTTCTTCAAGTATTCAAGTCTTATGACTATTTCCTTTTAAACGTAATGCCTCAGATTTTTGCATAATCATCAGGACACTAGTGCATACAGTATGCAAATTGGGGACGTTCAGAGAATGGGAAAAAATAACATTTCCACTTATAAACAAGCATGTAATTTCAGGCACTCAAATATACTGGATAACTGGTGAGATGTAAGCATTTAAACATTATACGTAGACTCTGATACAGCATGCCACAAAATGACAGAAACAAAAAGCAACTGGCAGCAAAGATTTATAATCACCCACCTACAGGCAGAAATTTAAGCTTTCGGGTATATAGCCAGGATGCAGACACTGGTAGACAGATATAGGATCGCTCCATACATGCCCCAGGTGTTTCATTTTCATTTTGTTGTGTTTGTTGTTGTTGTTTTGTTTTGTTGATTTTTGAGACCATACCTAGGGAAATCACATTTTTCCCTCATATAAAATTTCAGTTGCTCAGCTTCAGCTGCAAAATACATTCAGGTTGGCAAAAGAATGAATCAGCAACTCAGATGGAGATCTCAAAGATTACCACAGTAATTGCCCTTCTTGCTAGAATTGAGATAACTATCCTCATTGGTCCTTAATCCTTGCTCAATTTGAATGCCCACACTCCTTCAATCAGCGGCCAGGAGTGCTAATAAAAGCGTCCACAGTACGGGTTCTTTCCAGTAGGGCTCTGGCTATAGTCCAGGTCTCAGTAGAACCTGGGTATAACCAAAGCCCCACTGATCAAGCTCCCAGACTGGGCAGACTGCTCCTCACATATTCAGGAGTCATAGCAGGGAACATGCAGCAAAGGCAGGGATTGCTTGATTCCCGGCATTATAGCTCCATGTCATCTGATCCTGAGTCCTATGTAGCAAGTAGGATTCTGCTTCTGAAGGTACTGCTTCTTTTTTAAAATGTGAATTTTTTATAAATTTCAATACTCTCACATTAATATTAAACAGAATATTTTACTAATATGTGGCTATGTAAAATTGAAATTAATGCCAAATGCCTGCACACATTTGTAGAACCACAACTAAAATCATATGAATTAATGTGTAATTTCTGAATGTATAAAAGTATTATGAATACTTCTTTCTGAAATGAATGTCTCAGGTTATTGCTTGATTGGTGGACACTGTTGGATAAAATATACCATTTGGACATGTTCAGAGAAGGAATGAATGTAACATTTTCACTTACGGCACAAGCATGTCATTTCAAGCTCTCACATATATTGGATAATTGATGAAGTTTAAGCATTTAAACATTGTATGTGTGAAATCTGACATGGCACATCAGAAAATGACAGCAGAAAGAAACAATTTGCAGTAAGATTCATAATAACCCACCTTCTGGCAGAAACAGAAGCTTTCATGTTGATCACCCAGATGTAGGCCCTGGTAGATGGATTTAGGATCATCCCCTACTTGTGACATTTTTTTTCTTTGGTAATTGAAGTCAGTTCATAGGGAAAATTGCATTTTTCTGTCACATCCATATTCAGTTTCCCCACATCTGCTGCAGCACACAATCATGTGGGAGACAGGAATGAATCAGCATTTGTGAATGATATCTCTAGGTTACCACAGAATTTGCGTCCGTTGCTGGAATTGAGATCACTCTCCTTATTGGTTCTTTTTTCATGGTCAATTTGAATGCACACTCTCCTTCAATCAGAGCCCAGGAGCACTTATAAAAGCGTCAGCAGTGCAGGTTCTTGCCAGTCAGGCTCTGGCTATAGTCCAGGTCTCAGTTGGACCTGGATATAACCAAAGCCTGACTGTACAATTGCCCAGACTGGGCAGACTGCTCCTAACTTCTCAGGTGTCAGATTCTGTGGAAGTCAGCCAATTCAGTGATTTTATGATTCCCAGCATGATAGCTCAAAGTCATTTGCTCCTGTCTCTTCTGTGAGAATTTTCAATGTGCTTCTGAAGCTACTGCTTCACTATTAAGATGTTAATCCCCTGTCTCTGTCTTGAAGTGTTGCATCATCTGTAAAAAAGAAAATCCAATTCAGACGTTAGTATCAGACATACACTAGGAGAGCCAGGCTCCTTTCTGGCCCCTGTGAGAATTGCTCTGGCATTGTCAGTGTTCATCAGCAACCCTTAGATTCTGTGAAAATATCAAGTGGTAACTCTTGAAGATTCTACCATTCCTATCATCGAACTCATGGGTATACATTGAAACATAGTACAGGAAATTTACTTGTTATGATCCTCTTGCCACTTATGGTTACGGGTTCAAATCTCCAATGTCGATTTTCATTTCTTGTGTATTTTTGCCAACATGTAGGTATCCCAAAAGTACAGCAGATATAATAATTTGATGCCTTGGTTTTCATCCACGTCTCAGACAACAAATGTTGCAAGTGGGGAATGCAAAGGACAGCATCAGAAAGAGAGGAACGTTGCAGAATTCTTAGTTATATAAAATTATCATCTCTGGGCTCTCTGTATAGCAATATCACCAACATTAATTTTCCATTTCTGACTTTTCTATGGGCATGTCTGAGACACATTTCTTGATAATTAATGTTGCTAGGCCATTCCAATATGCAAAGTCAAAGCATTGGAGAGATGGTCAGGAGATTCATAAGAAATTAAACTATAGGATGGAAGTATTATCATGCTATCTGCTTTTGTCCCTGCCTCCAGATCCATGCATTATGCACCAAAATTGAATTTCCTTGATGATGGGCTGTATATTGTAAAAAGAATTGATTCTACTGCTCATAACCTTTTGTAGGTCAGTGTTTTATCAGAGCATCAGAAAATATATATGATATAGTGAAAGAAAAATAGAGGGAGAGAGTAAGTATGCAAGACTCGAATGCCAAAGACTTTGCTGAGAGTGCCTTGGCCTTTCTTTTGAAAATGGGGCTAAATAAATGTAGAAGGTTTCAGGAAGTCAAATTGTAACTAGAAGATACTGGTCAGTGTGCATTTCTTCTTGAAGAGGAGTGATAAAAGAAATAACTCACATGTTCTATTTCATTTTTCCCTAGAAAGCTAAGCCAGAGGTCACAGCTGAGTGACCTAAATTGCTTCATAGGCATCTTCAAGTAAGTTGCAGAAATCATGGACCTAGAAGCAGTCCAGGTTAATGTTCTGTTCTTCCTTTATAACTATTTACATATCATTAAATGGATGCTCAGTCAACATAAAAACAGTAAGAGTTCATCATATCACTAACATAGTTATTGTGATTGTCCGATTTTTTTCTTTAATTCACGAACCACTAGATGGGGATCAAATCTATTTTTTACTTTAATGAAATATTACTTGAAATTTTTATTTTTCTATAGAAGTTTATATAGCTGATCCTTCTTGGTTCTACATATAAAATTTGAAAGATTTCTTCTATTAAAATTTTAAAGAAAATATTAGTCTACTTATGTCACAATACTTTTAGATATAGATAATGTATTAGGTAGAACATAGTCAAAATGTAAATATGCTTAAATATTCCAATACATACTTTCTTAAAATCCTTCTATTAGTCATTATAAATACATCATCCATATTATAACTTACAGCGGCACTTTCCAAGCTTAGAAATTAAATACCATAAGGACTTTATGCGACGTTTTAATAACTGTCTTATCATTGCCAAAAAGTCCTTTCCTTATGTCTCTCCAGAAAAATGCACACATTACTAAAATAGTTATTGGTACTTACATATACATATATTTGCATAACTATTATGTGCTATATATATTACTTGTTACATGTTTATGTATGTGTGTACACGTGTGTATATTTGCATTTTTGTGTGTGTAGCAATCACCTCTTTGTGGTGTGTGTATATGTTTGCTTTTGTGTATTTGTGCGAGTGTATGTGTTTGTTTAGGGAAAACCACTTGGTATTAAATAGTCTCTCAGAGGGCTTCTACAGAGAAAACTGATTCTTACTCATCTACTATTCATTAATTGTTTCTTGGTCTGGCCTCCTGAGAAGTTTTCTATAAGCATTGGTATAATAATTGTGTGTTAATTATGCTAATTTTATTTAAACATACATCATGATGAGATCTCATGTGCACAGCTTCCCTATCTTATATAAAAGATGCTTTCCTCATTGCAGATATTCTGTTTCTCTGTATCTTATCATTTTTTTCTGCTACTTTTTGTATTGATCTCTGAATTTTGGCTATGGAGTAAAATTGAAGAGTATTAATTGTGTTTTGACATGCCATGTTCTGTCATTCTTTGCATTTTGACAGTCTTTATAATTCTGTAATGGTCTCTGTTTGTTGCAAAATGAAGATTCTCTCCTAAAAGTAAGTGATAAATTTTTGTCTGTTTAGTATTGACATTTTAAATAGGGACAGAAATTCTACTGTTTCAGCAAATAGGTGGAAATAGGTTCTTCTCCATATCAAAGATTTCACCAGCCATGGGTAAATATCTAGGTTTAAATATCAGGCACAAACTTTCACTAACCATGTCATATGTCTATATCATTCACCAGAGATATTTTAAAAAATTCAGATGTCACGTTGAGCCTCTTTTCACTAATACCCTATTAAGGGCAAAGACAGGGAAAATTTTAACATTTGAAATAGATAGCAAAACAGGAAGCTTACATAGAATTTTTGTAGATGTGTTAGCAGCATTATATTAACATACTATGGTCATATAGAGTAGACATAAAACTGCTCTGAATGACATAAGAGACTCCTTACTATATTACTATTATGAGAAATTCTTTTTTTCCATACATTGTTTTGTTTTATTTTTTCCATTCAAGAACATAAGTAAAGAAATAAATTTTTTTTTCCTTTCTTCCCCTTCTCCCAGTCCCCTCCCACTACCCCCTCACCCCTCCTCCCTCCCCCTTCTTCCTTGAAAGAGGGCATGGTGCCCTGCCCTGTTGGAAGTCCAAGGCCCACCCCCATCCCTCCTGGCCTAGGAAGGAGTGCATTCAAAAAGACTCAGTTCTCAAAAAGATAATACATGCAGAAGAAATAGGTCCTGGTGTCATTGTTGATGGGTTCTCCATCTGCCAACTTGTACCATAGTCACATTGATGATTATGAGAAATTCTTAAATCAAGCTCACTGGAAAGTAGGTGAGCAAAATTAAGAATTTTAACTGAAGCCTGTGATGGAGGAGGTTTCTGTTGTAGTCTTGTTCCAATAGGTGTGAGATAAAATGAGGATAGTACATATATTTGTCCATTTTCAGAGAATTTACCTAGTATTAATAGAACAAAATTTGAAAGTGGAAGAACATAGAGAACAGCATCAGAAAAAGGGGAGAATAAAATAAATGGTTCTGCTCTTTGGGGAGCAGAGTGGTCCTTAAGTTATATTCACTGTGTTATTTTTGTTTTTGAGTTCATGATATTCATTGAGAAGTATGTAGACAGAGTCTGCCCTCTCATTTTCCAGCCACCCAAACCTGAATAATCATATAGAAACTATATTAATTGCAGCACTGTTTGGCTAGTAGCTCAGGTGTATTTCTAACTAGCTTTTATATCTTAAATTAACCCATTTCTATTAATCTGTGTATCCCCATGAGGCTGTGGCTTCCCAAGCAAGGTTTCAGTGTTTGTCTCATTCAGTAGCTACATGGCATCCCCTTGACTCTGTCTACTTTCTCCCTATCTCTTCCAGCCTGACTATATTCTGCTCTGCTATAACCCAAAACAGCTCTATTCATTAACCAATAAAAGCAACACATATGCAGGACATCTTCCATTATCTCCCCTTTTCTGTCTAATTAAAAAGGAAGATTGTAACTTTAACATAGTAAAATTACCTAGAAAAAACAATTATCAAGAAACAATTATAGTTACATAGGATAGGTCCATAGGTCCAGGTACGCGGAAGCAAGCCAGATCTTTAGCCTTAGCCAAATATGGAGTTGTTTATCACAGAGAGCACTCGCCATCGGGAAGGCGGAGGGTGGAAGCCGGTGCCATCTTTAAGGCGCAGCTGCACACAGCTCTCTACATATCCACCTTTTTAAATATATAGCAACAGGTGAGAGCAGAGGCCTAATCTCTGTAAAACCAGGGGCCTTGTACTTATCCTCATTCAGGCATCATCCACCTGAGGAGTACCAGACCCAACCGATACCTTTGCACAGAGGTGGGAAATAAGGTATCAACTCACATGCAATTAGGCATACTCTCCTCGGGTTCCAAAGCTCGGTGGGTTCCAAGTGCAGTGTTCAAGCCTAGCATCCTGTGCCTAGAAAGCTAGTATTTCATGGTAGCCAACCATGCCTGGGGGGACTGTCCTGCTTCTATAGCTGTAAAGGCTTGAGTGATCATGGCTGCATTGCAACGCTGGGGGACCTTCATGCGGTAGATGCACCACAGGCAAACCAAGGAGACCATTACCAGTAGGCCTGTTAAGGCTCCTATGCCTGCCCACTCCTTAAGATGATTCATGGCATCAGAGATCCAGGAGGACAATCCTTCTGCCAGCCCAGCGTCCACTCGGGTCGAGTTCACCGTGATGATGGACACTCTAAGCTGCTCCATCATGTTATCAAATTCTCCGGTCCAATTACCTAAAAGATAGCTGGACAACTGTTTAGACAAATTTGCAGCCTGGGTGAAATTATCATATTGTATCCAAGTCACGCAGAGCCCAGCATATTTCCATTGACAGCCGAGCTGGGCAACCTGCCAGAGCATGTCTATTTGCTCCTGTACCAGGTCAATCCTTTGGTTGACCACCATCAAACCTCCTTTTAATTGGGAGTTAATGCCTTTTTGTACATCCAGGGCTTGAGCTACATTGGCAGAGAGATTATTAAGGGCATTAACAACATAGGCAGAATCTGATATTAAATTAAAAGGAAAAGGGCAAGCCTTAAAGACTTCTATTACTATCTTCAACTCTACAATCTGAGGGGAGCCAGTTTGAAACTGATGTTGTTAAGGCTCCTGCTTATCTATCATGTACACTCTGCATCCAGTTTTAGATCCATCCGTAAACACATTTGGGGCTTTAGAAATGGGCTGCGATGAC
>PVIU01029830.1:0-16970 GCA_004026605.1 Ondatra zibethicus | reverse complement strand
GGAGAGGGGGAAGGAGAAGGGAGAAGGACTGGGGAGAGCTTGGGGTAGTGGGAGGGTGACGATGGAAGAAAGGTGGACATTGGAGAAGGGAATAAGATATCTACATTAAGAGAATCATTTTAGGGTTGGCAAGATACTTGGCCCTGCGGATCCCAGGTGTCCACGGGCATGTCCCCAGCTAGGTATTCAGGCAGCAGAGGAATATGATGTTTTAAATGAGAATGGGCATCCTAAGCTCATAAATTTGAGTACTTAATCCCTGGTTGGTGGAACCGTTTGGGAAGTATTAGGATGTATGATCATTTTGGAGGAGGTGCATTAACCAGAGGCAGAATTTGAGGTTCAAAAGCTCACACCATTCCAAGTGAGTTTTTCTTAGTCTCACTTCTGGATAAGGATGTAAGCTCTTAGCTATGGTGCTAGCACAGTGACTACTTGCCTGCTGCCGTGCTCCCCACAATGATGGCCGTGGACATATCCTCGGAAACTACAAGGCCCCTTATAAACCCTTTCTTCTATTAGATGTTGTGCCCATGGTATCTTTTAACAACAATTGAAAAGAAACAAAAACAAGTAGCAAGGAAAAATGAAATTTCAGGAAAATGTATGGAGCTGAAAAATATATTGAGTGAGGTGACTCAAGCCCAGAAAACCCAAAGCCACAGAGTCTTACTCATACTGGATCCTACCTTTGAATTTTTAGATTTGGGTATTTGCTTCCGAGTGCCTCTAGAAGCTGGGAAGCTAGAATGGGGCTATTTGAAAGGAGATGAATTCTTCATGAAGGGGCAAATAGAACACATGTGATATGAAAGTAGAGAAAGGGAGAACACTAGAGGTGGAAAGGTTTAAATGGAGATGAGCGGGCTAGGAGACAGGGTTAGCAAAAATAAAGGATATATGAAAAAGCCTCATGAAAATTTACTATTTTGTAAGCTAATTAAAAATATAATTTAAGGAAAGAGTTTACAGAGAGATGGGCTGCTTTCAGAAAGCACAGGCTATTTAACAAAAATTTCATTAGGAGGAGTGAGATATCTCAGTAAGATTTGTTATCCAGGGAGATCCTAGGGGTCTCTTAAAGAATACAAGCTATTGTTCTTGGCTGCTCACTAGGATTAGATTATTACTGAAGAAATAGATTACTCTGTTGCTGGAATTGAGCTAGAAACTTCCTTCCTGATTGCTAGATTTTTATAGTGTTCAAAAGTGCTATGCCTGGAAACAACCTAAATACCCCTCAACCGAAGAATGGATAAGGAAAATGTGGTACATTTACACAATGGAGTACTACACAGCAGAAACAAAAATGACATCTTGAATTTTGCAAGAAATGGATGGAGCTAGAAAACATTATTTTGAGTGAGGTAACCCAGACCCAGAAAGACAATTATCACATGTACTCACTCATAAGTGGTTTTTAAACATAAAGCAAAGAAGACCAGCCTACAAACCACAATCCCAGAGAACTTAGACAACAATGAGGACACGAAGAGACACATACATAGATCTAATCTACATGGGAAGTAGAAAAAAGACAAGATCTCCTGAGTAAATTGGGATCATAGGGGCCTTAGGGGAGGTCGTAGGAGAGGGGAGAGGTAGGGAAGGGAGCAGAGAAAAATGTAGAGTTCAATAAAAATCAATTTTAAAAAGTGCTATGCTGGCTGCTGGAGGTGAAGAAGCAATAATGGTCTTACTCAACGGTGAACCCTGTGAGTTACAATACTAAACTGCCAGGAAAGAATGTATACACTGGTGCAATAGTAGCATGACTGTATGGAAGTAACCAATCACATTTTGATTGGATTTTTATGCTTGTTTTACAGAAGGTACTCATACTGGTTTTCACAAACTTAGATGAAAGCCCCAAACTGGGAAGATCATAGACCCAAGTGGGAAACTGACTATTGTTGTTTTGCTAATGGATAAATTGACCTTCTAAATTTGATTATACTCATAGATTATTGCTGTTCTCAGTCTGAGGCAGAGAGCCTTCTGCTTGCATTGGATTACAATTAGTGCAGAGACTCATCACTAGTCAAGGCTCTCAGGATAGTTGTGTACTTGGTTTTAACAGGAAGGACATCTAGAACACACCCTCCAAGACTCTGGGAATTTGAAGTTTTTAGGCCATGCCTAGAATCAGAGACAATTTTCGAATATGGTTCATTTTTATGCAATTTCTAGGCTCCCTTTCAAAGCACACCAATCCTCCTGTTGTCGTTTTCTTTACTGTGTTTGATTGGCAATTTAGACCTTCTATTTGGAAAACAAAATTTAGAAGGAGGGCACTGTAGAGTTGGAGATAACAGAAAGAAAAGAACAAAAAAGGCCTATGAGATTGCTCGGCAGGGGAACCACATGGTAGAGGGAAAGAACTACACATTATCCTCTGTGCCTCTATAAGCACCCTTCCCCCTCCACAAAAAAAAAATAAAAATGTTAAAAATAAGTACAAAAAAATCAGCTGACCAGATTGGCCAATTTTTACAGCTATCATTTGAATAGTCAAGTCAATGGATTAGAAGTTGCATTTGATTATCTGGTATCACAGGGTTCTTAGGACATGGAGCATTTTGCTCTTCAGCTAGTCATTGTAATGTGTTAGTCATGGACAATGAATAATAAACAAAAAGCTTAGAACTAAATAACACTCAAGGCAGTTTATAATGAGTTGTTTAATGACAAAATGACACAAGTTGTAGTGGCTAGGTGTGGGCACAGCTGAAGACCTTGTCTTTTTAAATTGTTTTTGAGTGGTGTGATTGACATAATTGCAATTGAATTATATCTTCTTGAAGCCAGCATGACAAATGAAAACAACTAGGCTTATAAACTTTCCATTGTTAAGATTTATTCTCTTAGGGGTAGTTTTTTTAAAAAAAATCTTGATTTATAAAAATCAATGTTTAAGGTGCATTTCCAGAGTAGAACATGCCTTTTGCATGAAGTACATGGAAACCATCATCCAGGAAGTATTCTTAGTGATCTATGTCCTATTATTATTCTAGGGACCAGCATCCATCTCCCAAAGACACCAAGCCTATAGTCAAACTTTAAGACAGCTGGAGCTTCACTTGTTACTTTGTGAGGGGATCTAAGGAAGAAGGACAGATAACTGAAATGCTGTTACTTCGTTTGGAACGGTATGGTGTCAGGATTTTTAGAACAGCTTCTAGTATTTCCAGAGGGAGAAGAGACATTTGTAGGGGATAGTTAATGTTTTTTGGTTTTATAATTATTTTTATATTAAAAAACAAATGTTATATGAAATTCTGGAACAGAGCTTAGTTGAGGCCTTAGAGAATGTCCGTGTTGATGGCTTAGAGAAATGTCGGTAGGTGGAAGACAGGGCATCCTTGTAAACACTGATATAATCACCTCCTAAGACACAGTTTTAAAAATGGAAGTGTAGGAGATGGGAAGCATTCATCCAAAGCCATCCAAGAAAAAAAAATCCTGCTTTGTAAACCTAGTACAATTTGAAGGAAGGAATGGTTTTCCTCTGTTGGTTTCTGCAAACTCTACGCCAGTCTAGACTAGAGTTGAGAAACTGGAGCTTGTCCTGAATGTAGAATGTAGCATGTAGAAGAGATAGCTCTGTATTGAAAAATGAAAGCCTGCAGTTTAGCTGTCTTCCAGGCTCTAAACTTTGCACCGCACTGTTCATCTCTTCAAGTGGACTGAGTCAGCTGCAGAGGGTTGACCTCGAGTATGGCTGTTAAGTTCTTATTTCTTTCACACAAGTAAATTTACTGCCTGCGTTTATCTCAGGTTCTGAAGAGCAAACAATTTTCAGAAGCTAATCTCTTCAAATTCTCTGGGCTACTTGAGACTAGCTTCCAAAAGAGGAGTTAGAACACGATGAAATTATCAAAAGGAAATGAGGGGAGTATTTGGGTGCAGCCAAATAAAGGCCAAAATCTCCCATGTTTTGTCTGGTTACAGAAGATGGTCGGTTCAGACTTTATATTCCCCTCATCCAGCCCTGATATGGGGCTATATACCTAGTCTTATTGGAACTTGTTATGCTGTGTTCAGTTGATATTCCTGAGAGGTCTGCTATTTTCTGGAGGGAAATGGAAGAGGAGTGGATCACACAGATGAAGTGCAAACTTCCTGTGAAACAATGACTTCGTAACTTTGCTTAACTGATATATAATTATATTTATTTGGGAGGTGCAGTGTGACATCTCAATTCATATATACAATGTATAATGATCCAATAATGACCGTGGTGATCATTTCCATCTCAATAATTTCTTTCTGTTTGCACATTTTGAATTCCTTTCTTCAAACATTCAAGGTATCTGTTGTTACCTCCCACCACCCATTATCCTGGATCATTCAGTACCTCCTAAATGGCCTACCAAAGTTTTACCTTTCTTTCTGCTCTTTTCTGCAAATGGATAATCCGTCTATAGTGCCCATTTAATCCTATCACTTTCATGTTCAAGATTCACAAATGATTTCTCATTTTTATTTTTGCTATACCTTCAAAAGTCAATTTTATTTTATATACAGTAAAACTGACCCTTTTAACATGTTCAGTTATGCATTTACTTCCTATTTTTTTATTTTAACTTTTATTCATGTATATAAGTTATATGAAATAAGATTTCATTGTGATTACTTTTAAGCAGTCACATCATCTACTTTGTTCATATTCACCCTATTTTCTCCTTCTTCCCTCCCCAACCTGCAAAGAGAAAGGCAAGAAAATAGAAAGCATTTTGAATTTAAAAATGAAAAAAATACTATAAAATATGTGAAAAACTCTTAAAACATGCCTAGAGGAAGATTTACAGAATAGTTTTATACTAGTAAAGAAGAGCGCTTTCAAATCAGGTATCTGAACCTCTACCTTGAGAAAGGAGAGAAATAGAGCCAAATAAAATTCCAAAGCAAGAAGAGAACAAGAAAATGCACAGACAAAAGTCAATAGAATACAAAAAGTGATAAAAATCAATAAAAAACAAATCCTGGTTCTGGGATCTGAACAATAACACTTATAAAACGCAAGCCTGAGTTTTGGTTCAAGAAGAAAGAAGACAGGAATTAGTAATGTTAGAGTGTGAAGAAGGGCATTATTCCCAATTGTAGAGTATTTTGAAAGACAATGAGGAATTAGTTTCAATAATTCATGTCAACAAACTTGATCATTTACATGAAACTGAAAAATTATGAAAAGGTTGTGTCATGGATAACCTGCAAAATCAATCCATCAGCCAACAATGTAAATGGTTCTACATCTACTACAGAAACTAAATTTATACCTTGAAACATCCAAGCAAATAATAACAACACAACTACCAATCACAAATTCTCCTGTACTTTTTTTGGAGGAAAAATCACATCAACTATGAACAGATTCCCCAAGACATATGACCGTAAGAAACACTGAAAAAAACATATACACTGATGTACCAAAATTCTTCTGATATAAAAACTCAAAAAAGCATCACAGTTATTGAACATACAATATTTCTCATGAATATAGCTACAAAGCATTTTAGCAAAATATTAACAAACCGAATCCAGCAATATATAAAGAGGAAATATCACATGGCTGTGATAAGCAAAATAATAGTCCTAAATAGCTTCCATGTCCAAAATGAGTAATAATAGTTATTATTATTATATAAATACATGCATATGCACACATATATATGTTCAATATACAGAGTGACAGATTTTTGAAAGAGAATTACTGTTTTGGATATAATTTGCAGCCCATATTTAGATGGTTTTAAACACAGAAAGATGATTTTGGATTATCCAGTGAACTTAAATGAAACTACAAGATCTTTAAAAGAAGGAGAAGGAGGCAGAAGAACATTCAGGGTCAGAAGGCCATGACAAGGGAAATAACACATCTAGTCTCATTACTAACTCTGAAGATAGACAGGAGTAATGCACCCATAAATAAATATAGAATGCTGCTTAGAGGTTGAGAAAGGCAAAAAAAATGAAATCTGTCCTACACTTTTCAGATAGGAACACAATCCTGCCAACACCTTGATTTTGACTCAGAGAGAGACTCAAATCAAACTTCTGACAGTTATTAGATAATAAGGTTGAATTGTTTTCGTTCTCTAAATCTGATCATGTGGGGATCTATTTCTAGCTCTTGAGGAATCCTCACACTGACTTCCATAGTGATGGCTCCAGTTTACATACCCTTTGATAAATGTTTCTCTCTCTTGGCATCTACAACCAGTATTTGTGGTCATTTCTTTCTGTCTTAGCCATTATGATTGGAGTAAGATAATCTCAAAGTAGCTTTAATTTGCATTTCCCTGATGACTAGAGATGTTGAACATTTAAGATGTTGAACATTCAGTCATTTCTATATCAACTTTTAAGAACTATGTTTACTTCCATGCCCCAGTTTGAATTGCATTCTTTGTTTTCTTGATGTTTAGTTTTTAAAACTCTTTATATATTCTAGATACTAGTGTTCTGTCAGATGTATAGCTGGTAAAGACGTTTTCTTCCCACTCGGTATTCTGTTTCTGCACTTGAGTATTGGTAGTCTCTTTGTTGTTTTTACTCTTTGCTCTTTTGTGTGTGTGGGTCCATCACCTAGTTCCCAAATAAATTACACATGAAGGCTTAATTATAAATTCCCAGCCTTAGCTTGACTTATTTTTAGTCAGCTTTTCTTAACTTAAATTATCCCATCTTCCTTTTGCCTCTGGGCTTTTTCCTTTCTCTTACTTCCGTATATTTTACTTTCACTTTTACTTTGTGGCTGGCCCCATCCTTTTTCACTCCTGGATCTCTTTGCTCCTTCTTTTCTCCTCCCAGATTTCTTCTTCTATTTATTCTCTCTTCTCACCAGTCCCGCCTATCCTTTCTCCTGCCTTGCTATTGGCTGTTTCGCTCTTTATTAGATCATCAGGTGTTTTAGACAGGCAAAGTAACAAAGCTTCATGGAGTTAAACAAATGCAACATAAAAAGAATGTAAGACATCTTTGCATCATTAAACAAATGTTCCACAGCATAAACAAATGGAACATATCTTAAGATAATATTTTACAGCAGTATTTTTTGCTTTACAGAAGCTTTCTAGTTTCATGTGGTACTCTTTGACAAGTTGTTGCCACACACACACACTACTGGGGTCTTCTTCAAGCAGTCCTTTCCTGTGTTCTAAGTTTCAATGTATTCTCTACTTTTTCTTGTATCAGATTCATGTGTAAGGTCTTATGTTAAGGTCCTTGATCCATCTGATACTGAGTTTTGTTCAGGGTGAGAGATACAGATCTATTCTAGCTCTTCTACATGTAACTATCCAGTTTGGTTAGCACCTGGTTGAAAATGTTGTGTATTGGAGAAATGTGTGTATTGCTTTTTGTCTCTTTGTCAAAAATCTGGTGACCATAGATTCTGTAACATATTATTCTAGCTCTGTAGTATAACTTAAAATCAGGGATAGGATTTTCGATTTTTGGTAATCGTGTGTGTGTGTGTGTGTGCACGAGTGCACATGTGTATGTTTCGAAGTATAATTTAAGATTTTCTTTTCAGTGTCTGTGAAGAATTTCATTTGAATTTTGATGATGACTACATTAAGCCTGTAAATTTGCTTTTGATAGGATGATCATTTTCAGAATATTAATTCTAGTAATCCATGAGCATACAAATTCTCTCCATATGCTGGTATACTTTTCAATTTCTTTCTTCAATATCTTAAAGTATTGATTACACAACTCTTTCACCTAGTCAAATTTATCCCAAGATATTTTATTTTTAGAGGTATTTATGAATTATATTGTTTTCCTGATTTGTTTCCTGATATGTTTCTCATTTGTAGAGAAAGGCTACTGATTTGTGTGTGTATTGTATTCTGAGACAATGCTGAATGTGTTTATCAGCTATAGGAATTTTCTGGAGAACTGTTTAGGATTTTATATACAGAATAATTTTTAGAAACATATCAAAATGATTATCCAGCATAATCAAGTCAGCTTCATCCCAGATATTTAGGGATGTTTTAACATACATAAATCAATAATGTAACCCAACATACAAAAATTCAATGACAGATAGCGGATGATCATTTCTTTAGAGGCAGAAAAGACCTTTGACAAAATTTAACATAAACGTCCTATAGAGTCTAGGGATAAAGGAGATATATCTCAATGTAGTAAAGGAAATACCCAGTAATCCCACAGAAAACACTGTGTAAAAATAAATAAAACTGCAAAGCATTTCCTCTAAAATTAGGAAGAAGTCAAGGATGTACACTTTCTCCATTATTGTTCAATACAGTGTTTGGAATCCTAGCTAGAACAATAAGATAAGCAAAGAAAAGGATTCAAAGTCTTTGATACTTTCCCTCTGTTGTGTTAGTTCTTCGAAAGTTTTGTTCAATGTATTTTATCAAAATCCTCTCTCTCTCCCAAACTCCTCCCAGCTTCATCCCTTTGTTAACCACCCAAATTTGTGTCATATATTTTAAAAATCCTTGAAGACCAGTTTGTGCTGCCTAAATATTTTTGGATGTGTTATCTTCCGCTGGAATGTAGTCAACTTGCCAGGGGATGTACTCTTAGAGAAAACTGTTTCTGCCTCCCCTAGCAGCTAATAATTACCAATGGTATCACAACTAAGGGTGGTATTTCGTGCCCAACTCCTATCTTCACGCTGGGATTTTGTATGGACTAAGTTTACATAGGTCTTTTCCATGCTTCACAACTACTGTGAATTTATATGTGCAGCTGTCCTGACTTTTCTAGAAGATTCAGGCAATTAATAGCTGCTGAGAGAGGAATAATAAGTCTTATCCGTGGATGAGTCCTGATAGGTTGGTTATCTAAGCCCAAGTGGTCAGCCCTTAAACATATGAGTATGGAAACACTAACTTTTTTCAGAAGGTTGTATTTATAAATTTACATGTATGTATATAAATCAATAAAAATCAAAAAAGTTATGAATTTGAGATGGAGTGTATGTGGTGGGAAAGTGTGGGAGGAGTTGGAGGGAAGAAGGAGGACAATGATGAGAATCCAATACTTTTAAATGAAATTATCATTTTTTTCATAAAGGTAATATCTTACAAACAAGTTATTACTAGGTTTATTTAACAGAATAATTGTACTAGATTCTCTCTTAGGGCTATGACCTAGCTAGTCATGGGCTTGAGGACCAGGTATCAGTACTGGTCATGAGTTCAATCTTGTGAAACAGGCTTTAAATCCAATTGGTAAGTGGTTAGTTGCTCCCATAACATTCATGCAGCTGTTGCACCAGTGGCCATATTCTTGCCAGGCCAGTTGTTATTGTAGTTCACAGGGTTCACAACTGGGTGTGACAATCTGATAACTTCTCTATAGTTCCGGCACTATGAAAGCTAGTCATTAGGGATACAGCTTTCAGGTCAGCACCAGTTGATTTCTGCCTGTCCTATGAGGCAAGTATTTGATGTCTTTAGCATTGAAAATTTTATTCATAAATATAACATGTTTTAATCAAACCTACTCCCATTCTCTCCCCTCAAACTCCTCTTCTATCTTCCTCCCTATTTTTCTTCCCAATTTCACATGCATATATGCATATCTATTTATCTCTAACTATATCTAAATTTATCTATCTATCTATCTATCTATCTATCTATCTATCTATCTATCATCTGTCTATATCCTACTGAATTTTGTTCTTTGAGAACTGTTCACTTCATTTGCCATTTTTGATCATATGACTTGGGGAAATTTTGGTGTTTGAAGTTTTACTTCTTTATGGATTATAGATATTACTATCGTAAAATAGCTGGCAAAACTTTTCTCCCATTTTATAGTTCATCTCTTCATTAAATTTCACACAATCCCATTTGTTAAGTCTTGGGATTATTTTCTGTGCTATTGCAGGCCTTTTCAGAAAAAAATGCAAAATATGCCATTTTGGTTAAATGTACCATGAATACATGAAACCATTGCATATTTTGTTGTTAAGTATAGTGCTCTGCAAAGTCAGTTTTCAAATTGTATTGTATAATCTCTTATTGTCTTATATATTTATTGTATGCTTGTTCCGTAGCTAAGTTAGAGAGAAATGTTGAGGTATCCAAGTATAATTATTCATTCTTTCTGTTCTCAAAATTTTGATTCAAATAAAATATTTGAATTTTTGTTGATAAGTATACATATTTAAGCAAATTAAATTCTACATTATTAAGAATTGTTTCTTTATATTTCTAGTAGCAGTAATTTTATGTGCTCTTGGTCTTGAATCAATAAATTTAGTCATTCTTTTGGTTAAAGATTGAATGGAATACCTTATTATTCTTCATTTTATTTTGATTCGAGTTTTTGATAAATAATATGGTGTGGAGTTTTGCTTTCACAGATAATCAAACAAAATCTACCTTTTCTATGTGCAGTATGAATAATAAAATCCCAGAGACAGATATTGGGGTTCAAACTGAAAACCAGAAAAGCAAAGCAGCCAGGTCACTAGAGAATTCTTACCTCTACTATGGCTGGGCAACTGCAGACTAAACAGACTAAGCAGACTCAGCAGACTGAGCCTCTCTCTTCTACCATTTTATATTCCCTCTAGTTCTGGGATTAAAGGTGTGACTCCCTAGTACTGGGATTGAAGGTGTAGGCCACTACTACCTGGATTTGTTTCAGCACTGATCTTGTGTAGCCTAGGGTGGCCTTGAACTCATAGAGATTCATCTGCTTCTGTTTCCCAAATACTGAGTTTAGAGATGTGTGCTACCACTGCATGACTTCTAGTGGCTGAGCTTTGTCCTTCTGATCTTTAGGCAAACTTTATTTATTAAAACAAAATAAAATATCGCTATATTTGTGGATATTTAAACCACTTATTGCAATGAAATTAATGATATGGTTAAACTTAAATCTATATTTTGCTTTTGCTTTCTGTATTATACTTATTTTTTAGTAATTTTTCATTTTTGTTATTTTTTGGAATAAATTGAGGAATATATCTCTATTGATATATTTATACTTCTTCAAAGTTTTTTCAATATGATTTATAAGATATATATTTAATCATAGTTCAATTCAAAAATTATTATTCAAATTTACACATAGTATAAGAACCTTACTGAATGATCAACGAAAACTAAGTATATGTTTCTCCTCTTGAAATATGCATAAGATCTATTTAACACTGTGAAAGCTAGCTAGTGGGGATGAAACATCTAGGTTAATACTATCTTGATTTCTTCATATTCTATGACTCAATTATATGGTGTCTTCAACAATAGGCTCAGGCCACAAAATTCTAGAGGGGTAACTCAGAGCAATAGCAAAATCCTGATAATATTTTATGGTTTATGCTACCTCATTGTTCAATACCACCAATAGAGGTAACTATTTAGACTTTATATTTGTTAGCTTATTTACAGTTTGGGCATTGCTTCCTTGGGGTAACTCTTTTAATATATATGGCTATATTTATATTTTAGAAAGTTCATTCAGTAGTAACTTTTCATATGACCTTTTCAGAAGGTTTTCACTTTGTAAACTGCGATAATGACTCGCCTAGTAAAATATAACTATTGACATAATAGTGGCATAAATGTCACAACCCAACCATTTTCTGATTGGATTTAAGGCCTTCTTCACAAGATAGAACCCACAGCTGTAACCATTATGAAGGCTAAGAACCTATGGCTAGCCATGTCATAGGTCCTAGAAGAGCACCAAGTACTATTAGTCTGTTAAACGAACATAATATGAAACTCCTAATGACTTACTGATAAAACACCAATGCATTTCTCAACCCTCATTAAGGAAGGTTCTTTTTATAATGGGTTGCAATTAGCACAGAGACCCACAACTGGTCAAGGTGTAAGGAATAAGAGAGCATAGGGGTGCTCAGTCCTAAACAGGGCATCTGTATCATCCTCCATCCTAATGCTCAGGGATGATTGCAGAAGATCCGGCCAAAAGATTCTAAGAGCCAGAAGCAATGGAACATTACAAGGAAACAGTTTTCTGTGCATAGAAGGGCAGTTGCACATATGAACTCATGATGGTTGTAGCAACATGTATATGACCTTTTCAAGTTCAAGCCATGTTAAATCCCAATATAGAGGAGGAAGGTGGTTATGAAATCTCCCCTCTAGCTTGGGAGGTATTGGTAACTAATATCAGCAGAGAGGGGGAATCATAATTTTCTTAAGGCTGTGGCCCCAGCGGATGGCCACATACCCAAGAGGATACAGCCAGTACTAATTGGACTCAATGGATTGAAGAAAAATGAGCTATGAATTTGAAAGAGAACAAAGGAACATATATGGGAGCGCTTAGAAGGAAGAAAAGAAAGGTGGAAATGATTTAATTTTATTATAATGTGAAAAATATTAAAAAAAACCAATGAGGGCAGCAAGTTGTGTAGGTATGGAATGGGGGTTGGATCTGCGAGGAGTTAGGGGATGAGGGCAAGTGTCTTAGGGTTTCTACTGCTGTGGAGAATGATGGAAGCAAGACTTATAAAGGAACACATTTAATTGGGGTGGTATCTCCCACAAAACTAGAAAATACACCCTCAAGTTTCAACAACATGACTGCCCATTATGAGCTGAACATGGATGACAGCACTGGATATGCCAAAGTATATAGAGAAGAGCCCATGGGGCCTGGACCCTACACAAAGACCTGCAGACAAGCGAAGAAAGATGAGAGCAGGAGAGATGCTCTTCCACAGTTGCTTGCCCAGTGCCACACATTCCTGAAAACATATACACGAGTAGCATTATACAGACTGAGCAGGTTATATTTGGGAATAGACATGTATATTCACATACACACATATGCTTACAATGACAATTATTTAAAAAGAGGTCATAAATTTTATTGAGTGTGGAGGAGTGTATAGGAGGGTTTCGAGGGAGGAAAGATAGGGGGAGAAATGTCGAAATTACACTATAATCTCAAAAAAGCTCACCACCAAACAAAAATAGGTATATATGAAAGGCTTTTAGGAAAGTTGTTACTTTGTAACTTAATGGAAAAAGCTAAATACATGTCTGGGCAGATAACTCCATCAGTAAAGTTTTTGTTTTGCAAGAACTAGGGCCTGAGTTTTATCTATAAAACCCCAATAAAAATGTGTGTGTGGTAGTATGTACTTATGTTTCTAGTGCTGCAGAGAAATAGGATGCGTGTGGCTGTCCTTCCAGTCAGGCCTAATTGGTAAGCTCCAGGCCAATAGAGACCTGATCTCAAAGAAGGTGGAAGGCTTTCCTGAGAATCATATCCAAGACTGTTTTCCACAAACTCATTTATGCTCACACACTTATGTACATTCATAGGCACACATGCACACACACACACACAGCACACACACAGCACACACACAGTGCACATACACAAATTCATTAAGTTAAAAGAGGGGAGGCGGGGGAAGTGGGAGGAAGGGAGGGAGTGGGAATTGGGATTGGTATGTAAAATAAGAAAAGATTGTTTTAAAATAAATAAATAAAACAAAAATAAAAACATTGCAACAATGGATTTATAATTCCAATGTGTATTGTGCTTTATTTATTTAGATAGATGGTATGTACCTCATCATACTTTGTTATTTTTTCTCAAAGCTCTTGATTATCATTTATAAAGATGAAAGTTATTTGGAGGACATCTTTTATTTATGTCATTTCCATCTCTCTTCATTTATTTCAATTTTTCATCCCACATCATATTGTTCTTTCTATCTGAAAAAAATAGTATTTATTAAAGCACAGTTCTGTTAAGAGTAAATTATCTATAAATTACTTTTGCCCTTGTTTATGTGAGAAAATCTTCACTTATCCTTAACTTTAGTTGGTATAAATTTAAGGTTCACAAATATTTTTCTAATACTTTAAAGATGTCACCCAACCATCTTCTGGATTGTGTAGTTTCTGAGAAAAAAATCCACAATGTTTCAAATCTTTGATCTTCTCCACGTACTTTGCCTTTTGAACATTAATTTTTTTTAGTATTTCATCTCTTTGTGTTTGTGTGTGTTTATACACATTTTGTTTCTCTAACCTTCTTAAATATGTGATATAAGTTATTATTTTGGAAAAATAGTTCTGTATCATGTTTTCAAATAATCTTCTTGCCCTATTTTTTCTGAAAATTGAATTGCTTCTATTTAAGTCAGAAATAATATGGTGCACATATTTTTGATACTTTTTTTTACTTTTCTCTATTTTGTATTATAGTTCAAATAAGTTGCAGTGAACTTTTGTCTATTTAAATGGTTCTTTCTTTAACTTTCCCCATCTATGAATGAGGAGATCTTCATCTGCGCAATTTCATTCCAACATCACTGTTATTGCATACGTTACCATTTCAAATCATCCCATAGTTTTGATTGTGGTGCTACAATTCTCCATCTAGTCATGTATGTAATTCCATCCTTTCCACAGAGTAATTTTTAACACTAATTGTACTCTTAAAATCCCAGTCTCATCAGCCCATTATCTGCATCAGCTCTGAATCAGGTTTTCATGCTTGTATTATTTCTTAACAATGAATTGTTTTTCCTTACTTTGGTTTAACTTTTAATTTTTTATTTGATTAGAAACATATTTTAAATGCACAGCTAAGACTAAGGTACTCGGTTTGTGCTACCTTTATCACCAGTATGCCGCAAGTTTTGAGTTCCTCTAACAGCCGTCTTCTGCTACCACATGCTTACAGTGGGAATTGTAATTCTGGAGCGTTTTTTCATCTTCCCCCTAAGGTCTTGGCTGGCCTTGCATACCTCGCCACAAAGGGAAGTCTCTCTCACTCTGTGCTCTTGCATCTTTCTCTTCCAGCAGTAAAATGCAGATTGTTATTTGCTACTTGGCAGCTTACAAGAGCATGCCATGATTTCTGTTCCCATGTTTCAGTATCAATCAGAGGAAAGCCCTGGACCTACAAAAGTTCTCTGTCCTTCCTGACGAGATAGAAGGCTTTTACTTATAGTCTCTCCCCCTAAGAGCAATGGAATTTGTGGCACCCCAGGTACAAAACAACTTCCTTTCACAGACAGATTTTTTCCCTTCCTCCCCAGAAGTGGTTGATCTTTCCCTATGCCAGAGAAGTGAGCAGTAAAAAACAACGACATCTTGAATTTTTCATGCAAATGGATGGAAATAGAAAACACTATCCTTAGTGAGATAACCCAGACCCAAAAAGATGAATATGGTATGTACTCACTCATTAGTGGACTCTAGCCATAAACAAAGGACATTAAGCCTATAGTTCACAAGCCTAGAGAAGACACATAGCAAGGTGAACCCAAAGAGAAACACATAGATCCTCCTGGAAATTGGAAGCAAACGGGGGTGGGGGTAGGGGTGGTATTAGGGTTGGGGAATGGGAAGAGGGGGAAGGAGAAGGGAAAAGGGAAGGTCTGGTGGAGAGTTTGGGGGACTGGGAGGGTGGAGATGGAGGAAGGGCAGATATTGGAGCAGGGAATAACTAACTTTATATTGAAAAACAAAAAGCCCAGGATAGCCAAAACAATCCTATACAATAAAGGAACTTCCGGAGGCATTACCATCCTTGAATTCAAACTCTGTTACAGAGCTACAGTAATGAAAACAGCTTGGTATTGGCATAAAAACAGAGACAGACGTTGACCCATGGAATCGAATCGAAAACCCGGATATTAATCCACAAACCTATCAACACCTCATATTTGACAAAGAAGCTAAAATTATACAATGGAAGAAAGAAAGCATCTTTAACAAATGGTGCTGGCATAACTGGATGCCAACATGTAGGAGAATGAAAATAGATCCTTATCTATCACCATGCACAAAACTCAAGTCCAAGTGGATTAAAGACCTCAACATGAATCCGACCACACTGAACCTGATAGAAGAGAAAGTGGGAAGTAGCCTGCAATACATGGGCACAGGAGACCACTTCCTATGTAAAACCTCAGTGGCACAGACAATAAGAGCAACAATGAATAAATGGAACCTCCTGAAACTGAGAAGCTTCTGTAAAGCAAAGGACACTGTCATTAAGACAAAAAGGCATCCTACTGAATGGGAGATCTTCACCAACCCCACATCAGACAAAGGTCTGGTCTCCAAAATATATAAAGACCTCAAGAAACTAGACATTTAAATTCTAAACAACCCAGTTAAAAAATGGCGTAATGGTCTGAACAGAGAATTCTCAACAGAAGAAGTTCAAATGGCCAAAACATACTTAAGGTCATTTTCAACTTCCTTAGCGATCAGGGAAATGCAAATCAAAACAACTTTGAGATACCATCTTACACCTGTCAGAATGGCTAAAATCAAAAACACCAAGGATAGCCTATGCTGGAGAGGATATGGAGTAAGGGGAACACTCATCCATTGCTGGTGGGAATGCAAAGTTGTGCAACCACTTTGGAAATCAGTGTGGCAGTTTATCAGGAAATTGGGAATCAACCTGCCTCAGGACCCAGCAATACCACTCTTGGGAATATACCCAAGAGATGGCCAATCATACTACAAAAGCATTTGTGCAACTATGTTCATAGCAGCATTATTTGTAATAGCCAGAATCTGGAAACAACCTAGGTGCCCCTCAATGGAATAATGGATAAAGAAAGTGTGGAATATATACACATTAGAATACTACTCAGCAGTAAAAAACAATGACATCTCGAATTTTGCATGCAAATGGATGGAAAGAGAAAACACTATCCTTCGTGAGATTACCCAGACCCCAAAAGATGAATATGGTATGTACTCACTCATTAGTGGACTCTAGCCATAAACAAAGGACATTAAGCCTATAGTTCACAGTCCTAGAGAAGCCAAATAGCAAGGTGAACCCAAAGAAAAACATATATAGATCCTCCTGGAAATTGGAAGCAAACAAGATCGCCAGGCAAAAGTTGGGAGCACGGGGGTAGTGGTGGGGGTCGGGTTGGGATTGGAGGATGGAGAGGGGGAAGGAGAAGGGAGAAGGGAAGGTCTGGGGAGAGCTTGGGGGAGTGGGAGGGT
>PVIU01029829.1:0-16972 GCA_004026605.1 Ondatra zibethicus | reverse complement strand
GAGGGAGGGAGGGAGGGAGGGAAGGAGGGAGGAAGGGAGGGAGGGAGGGACAGAGGGAGGGAGGGAGGGAGGGAGAGAGAGAGAGAGCAAGCTCCCTCACAGAATGATATATTACCAAAGGTCCCCCCAGCTCTGACATTCTGTTCTCCCTGTTCTCAAGGTAAAGTTGAGGCTGAGATCTTTCATTTTCTCTGAGGTGTATATATCACTGATGACTTCCCAATACTACTTAGACATAAGCCAAGTCTAAAGAAAAGGGAACAAAGCTATGATGCAGAATTTGAGTCAATTAATTACTTTTTTCTTTCTTTCTCTCTTTCCTTCTTTCTTTCTTTCTCCCTCCCTTCTTCCTTTTTCTCAGGGCAGGGGAGAGAGTGGTTATCTTAAAAGTCTTGAAGTTAAAAGTTTCAGTATATCCTGATTATAAAATGAATTCTGCTGCATACAGTAACAGTTGCTTTCACGGAACAAGGCTATTTAATGATGCTCAGTTTGAGCTAAGTATTCTTCCAAACATTTTTATACATTGTTCTGTTTAATCTTCACATAAAGAAATCTCCATCAAGAGTGGCACATGCCCGGACACCAGGTTAGCGAAACAAAGAGGTCTATCTCATGGAGCCATGAATCAATCTGAGAATTCTCCACTACACATTAATGTTCACACCTCACCCCAAGGAATATTTTGTACTCTGAATCAAGGTATTATCCTGAAAAAAAAATCTGAAAAATATTAATGTTTTAATTTTCAAGGAAACTATGTTAACACAGAGGATTTTCAGTTTTTGTTCCAAAATTTGTGTTCAAATTAATGATGTTTGTTACCTTGTGATGGCTAAGAAAGTCAGCATTGGAAAATATAATACAATCATAGCTGGTTCAAAGGTGAACAGAACAATTTGTCACTCACAGCTGGGTGACCATGGGCAAGTCACCTAACTCTTCTAACCTATCCTCTGAGATATGATTTTCTTAGGTGGTTTCTTTAGCATTAAAAGGTATTATATACTTGGCACAATGTACAATGGGTAAATCATTGATAAAAGTTCGTTGCTTTTGATATAATTGTAGGCAAGTTCAAGACAGAGTGCAATTTTCCAAGTGGTCCTAATGTACTAGCAGAAGTCCTGGAAGAAAAGCAAAGTTGTTTAATCTCAGCACTCATGAGGCAGAGGCAGGCGAATCTCTGTGAGTTTGAGGCCAGCCTGGTCTACAACAGCGAGTTCCAGGACAGGCTCCAAAGCCACAGAGAAACCCTGTCTCAAAAAAACCAAAAAAAAAAAAAAAAAGAAAGAAAGAAAGAAAGAAAGAAAAAAGAAAAGTTGTGTGTGTGCATGTATAGATATCTGAGGTTTGCAGATGAGGTAACATATCACAATGACATTTCCAGATTAACTGTTTAACTTTTCATTTCTTTCTTTTGTTTATTCATTTATTTAAAAAAGAAAACAAACTACCTTTTTTCATTATACATACCAATCCAAGTTTCCACTCCCTCCTCTCCTCTCATTCCCTCCACATACCCTCCCACTCCACCCTCATCCAATCCTCAGGGAGGATAAGGCACATTGCTTTGGAGAAGGTCAAGGCCCTCCCCACTATATCTAAGCTAAGCAAGGCATCCATCCAAAGAGAATAGTTGCCAAAAAAGCCAGTACATGCAGTAGGGATAAATCCTGATGCCACTGCCAGAGGCCCCTCAGTCTGCCCCAGCCATGCAACTGTCAACCACATTCAGAGGGAATAATTTGGTCCTATGCTTGTTCCCTCCCAGTCTGGCTGGAGTTGGCGAGTTCCCATTAGCTCAGATATACTGTTTCAGTGGGTGTGCCCATCATGGTCTTGACCTCTTTGCTCATATTCTCACACCTCCCACTCTTCAACTGGACTTTGGGAGCTCAATCCAGTGCTCTGATGTGTGTTATGCCTCTGTTTCCATCTGTTGTTGGATGAAGGTTCTATGGTGATATTTAAGATATTCATCAGTCTGACTACAGGGCAAGGCCAGTTCAGACACCCTCTCCTCTGTTGCTTAGGGTCTTAGCTGGGTTCATCCTTGTGAATTCCTGGGAATTTCTCTAGAGCCAGGTTTCTTGATAACCCTATAATGGCTCCCACAATCAAAATATCTCTTTGCTCTCATCTTTGTCCCTTCTCCATCTCAACTATCCCATTCCCTCAAGTTCTCCTCACCCTTCCCCTTCTCCCCTCCTCTTCCCCTTCCACCCTCCATTATCCCCCCACCCACATGCTACCAATTTTGTCAGGCAATCTTGTCTGTTTCCACTTTCCAGGTGGATCTATACATGTTTTTCTTAGGGTTCACCTTATTACTTAGCTTTTCAGGATCATGAACTATAGGATCCCTATCCTTTGTTTATAGCTAGTATCCATGGTGATCCGATAAGACACACTCTAATTTTTTTGTATCTGTGGAGATTTACTTTGTTATCAAGTATGTGATTAATTTTAGAGAAGGTTCCATGAGGTGCTGAGCAGAAGGTATATTTTTTTGTGTTCGGGTGGAGTGTTCTATAGATGTCTGTTAAGTACATTTGAGTCATAACATCTGTTAGTTCTCTTATTTCTCTGTTAAGTTTCTTTCTGGTTTACCTGTCCATTGGTGAGAGTGGAGTGTTGGAGTCTCCTACTATCAGTGTGTGGAGTTTGATGTGCAATTTAAGTTTTAGTAATGTTTCTTTTGCATATATGGGTGCTCTCGTATTAGGGACATAGATATTCAGGACTGAGACTACATCTTGATGTATTGTTCCTGTTATGAGTATGAAGTGTCCTTCTCCATCTCTTCTGATTGATTTTAGCTTAAAATCTATTTTTTGAGATATTAGGATAGCTACCCCTGCTTGTTTCTTAGGTCCATTTTGATTGGAAAACCTTTTCCCAACCCTTTACTCTGAGGTAGTGTCTGTCTTTGAGGTTGAGGTGTGTTTCTTGCATACAGCAGAAGGCTGTATCCTGTTTTCATATCCAATCTCTTAGCCTGTGTCTTTTAATAGGTGAATTTAGTCCATTGATATTAAGCGATATTAATGACCAGTGGTTGTTAGTTCCAGTTATTTTTCAGTAGTAGTGTTTGTGTGTTTCCCTTCTTTGGGTTATACTGGTGGGAGGTTATCTGTTGCCTGTGTTTTTGTGAGTGCAATTTGCTTCCTTAGGTTGGGGTTTTCCTTTTAGTACTTTCTATATGGCTGGGTTTGTAGATATGTATTGTTTAAATATGTTTTTGTCATGGAATATCTTGTTTTCTCCATCAATGGCGATTGAAAGCTTTGCTGGGCTTGCATCCGTGGTCTCTTAGTGTCTGCAGCACGTCCACCCAGGACCTTCTGGCTTTCATGGTTTCCATTGAGAAGTCAGACATAATTCTGATATGTTATTTGACCTTTTTTCTTTGTAGCTCTTAATATTCTTTCTTTATGCTGTATGTGTTGCGTTTTGATTATTGTATGGCAAGGGGACGTTTTTTTGATCCAGTCTATTTGGTGTTCTGTAAGCTTCTTGTACCTTCATAGGAATATCCTTCTTTAGGTTGAGAAAGTTTTCTTCTATGATTTTGTTGAATATATTTTCTGTGTCTTGAGCTGGAGTTCTTGTCCTTCTTCTACACCTATTATTCTTAGGTTTGGTCTTTTCATCATGGTGTCCCAGATTTTCTAGATGTTTTGTGTTAAAAATTTGTTAGATGTAATGTTTTCTTTGACCAATGGGTCTATTTCCTCTATAGTATCTTCAGTGCCTGAGATTCTTTCTTCTATCTCTTGTATTCTGTTGGTTGTACTTGTCTCTGTAGTTCCTGTTTGTTTATCCAGATTTTCCATGTGCAGAATTCCCTCAGTTTGCGTTTTCTTTATTGCCTCTATTTCATTCTTCAAGTTTTGAACTGTTTGCTTCACCTGTTTCATTGTTTTTTCTTTGTTTTCTTGGGGGTTTTTGAGGGATTTATTAATTTCTTCCAATTTTTTGTTTGTCTTTTCCTCCATTTCTTTAAAGGAGTTTTTCATTTCCTCTTTAAAGGTCTCCATCATTTTCATAAAGTTACGTTTAAAGTCCTTTTCTTCTGCTTCTTCTGGGTTAGTATGATAAGGTCTTCCTGCTGTGTGACAACTGGGTTCTAGTGTTACCATGCTGCTTTTTAGGTTGTTGGATAAATTCTTGCCTTGGCTCATACCCATCTCTTCCTTCAAATGAAGCCAGCAGTGTCTTTGTGTCTTGGTCCAATCTTTGCAGTGTCTGTCTGAGTGTTTGGGAGTTTTTCTTGGTCTGACCTGAACTGCCAATGTCTGTGTCTCAGGAAGCCTCTGAGGTCTCATTTTTCTTTTCTAATGTAAAAGTATTGTAGTGAAAAATAATACAATTATCAGAAAAAGTAGGAGACCAAGAATAAATTCCAATTATGGGTAAGTACTTACCTTCTTTGAAACTTGATGCAGACACATATAAAGTGCTCAATAAATATTTGTGAGACAAAATTCTAAAAAAATATTATATGAATATTTATCTTTTTCTTGACAGGATTAAATAAGATATGCTGTGAAAGTACCTACCTCATGGCTAACACTTAGCAAGTGTTAGTTTTCTTTATCCATTCACATTTTAAAGTACCAGACATTTTTATTAAGAAACTCCAAATTCAATTATTTTTTTTTCATTTTAATAGAGTTTAATTTCTCTGTTTGTCACATGAATATGCATAGCTTTAGGTACTGAACCAGTTTTACCAAATAGCCTTCTTCACTCTATCTTAGAGGTGCTCTGAAAACAGCATTACCAACTCTGCCTTAGAGGCTTTCTGACTATCTTTTCAGCTATGTGGCTAAAGCAATGGTATTTCTCACTGGAAATGAAAAGCATTCTTTATGATGAAAGTGAGAAATACACACTTTAAAATTAACTTTAAAAGTAGCTAAGTTTGCTTTTCTTATCACATACACACATCACATACACATATACCCAGACATGCACACAAAAGTACACATACCTATACACCATACACACACACACACACACACCACATTTATATATATACACACCATACACACACATCACATATATGCATACAGCATTCACACATGAACACAAAGCACATACTTGCCACAAATACCAAATTCATACTGTGCACACACACACCACATACACAAACACAAAATATACATACAGTAGCAGTGAAGAGTTGAATGCTCCTAAACTGAATGGAGGGCATTAGCTCAGGTGTATCAGAGTCAATGAGACACTGAAAGAGCAAGTTGGAAAGCTGGTAAAGGTTTAGGAAGCCTCTAGAAGATAGAAGGGACCTCAGAAAAGTGACACTGCAGCAATAGAGGTCATCAGTGATGCTGGTGTAAACCTGACCTCCAAACTCAAGAGCCTTGTATAATTGGGCCACTAGTGTAGAGTCAAAGTCCTTGAATGTGACTGTTATGTCCTTCATGAGCAGCTGCTGATTATAACAGGATTAAAAAAAAAAAAAACCTCTTAAGCTGTGATTATGGATGTGCTGTGATTACCACATGCATGAGTAACTGGGGACTGGGGATGTGGCAGAGAACAAACTTGGCTTTAGTAAGAACCTAGTACAACCTCCAATACTACAAAATAATATAATAACAATAATAATAACAATAACAACAATATTTTTTTTCTTGACAGGATAATTGGGTAACAACAGCTTGTTCTGACAGCGAAAATGAGAACAAAGAACAAAATTCCTCAAAATGTAAATTTCAATACCTAGCAAATTGCTGGCACTCAAAACTAGAAGCTCTTAGTATGTGTTGTTCAAAATATTATCTCTGGAACCAAACAAACTTCCCTTGACCACTGTTCCATTCCTGGCCCTATGCTAAGCTGAGGAATGACTAATGATGTTGTAGGCTAATGTGCTATTACATCTGCTCATAGCAATATTACAGTGTAATGGAGAAGGCAGAGAAGAGAAGAATGATAATAATTTGAAATAGCTGAAAAAAAAGGTCTTATGATCCAGATTCTGGAGGGGGAGGAGCTATTTATTGCATCTTAGATGGCTGTAAGAAAGAAAAAGAAAGGGAATTCCTTAATGAAAGGGTAGCATCTGCATCTGGGAGATATTCTCCTCTGTCTATTCTGATTTCTTCATTCTTCAAGCTGCAGATTGCTTCCTGTTTTACAATGCAGATGGCAGCATTTGAAGAGAAAAGAATGAAACCCTGCAGGTGAGCAAGAGGTTGCCAAGGAAAACAATTCTTGTTCTTTATTCATGTTGTTTCCCATTTCTATCCCTTTCTCAAGTCCAAGAGAGTACTTTCTAGGCACAATTAATGATCTCCCACAAAAGAAAGTTATTGCTTTAACTTACAGACTTCTTTTTTCATTAGATGACCAGTGTTTATTGAGGAGGTGACTTGTATGGAACTTCTCAGGGGTTTAACAGATCAGAAGGATGTCTCACTAGGTGGTCTTAGGGGACTCTTAAAAGCTGTTAACCCCATGGGAACTAGGGATGAGCCTAGTAAACATGACCACAGGTTTGATGTACCATCATGCAAATGTCTAAGAAAGGTGCACATGTGTTGATCACATTATTCCTCTCAATGGCATATGAGATAAAGTGCCTTGCACTGTCAAGGAAGGTAGGTTGGGGAATTCAAAAGCCTTTGTTGAAGACCAGTAGACACAAGAAGAGAATTAGGAAAAGTCAAGAAGTATAAGAGTATGACAGTGTTGAGCAAAGCTTCCTGGTTCGTCCGTGTTTCGCCTCTTCTGCTTCGTCCGTATTTCACCTCTTCTGCTTCATTGTTTCAGCAGAACCTGTAACTGTATGGACACTAGGAAGAGGTTCTATAAGTATAGAGTTCAAAATAGTACCTCTCAGCCAGGAGGCAGTGGTGGTGCACTCCTTTAATCCCAGAACAGGAGAGGCAGAGGCAGGTAGATCTATGTGAGTATGAGGTCATGCTGGTCTACACAGTGAGTTTCAGTACAGCCAATACTGTTACACAGAGAAATCCTGTCTCATAAAACAAAAACCAAAACAACAACAACAACAATAATTAACTCTCAAACTTATCTGGACTTTGGAATCATGTGAGGTATAGCAAAAAGAATCTAATGTCTAGTACTCATCCTGAGGTTCTTATTTTGTTGATTTGAAGCATGGTCTGCACAGTGGGACTTTCTAGGATCTCAGGATGTTAAGATACAGAAATGTGACAATTAATTCTTCAAGGTATTATGTTAGTCTGGGTGAGTTTTGAGCCCTGAATTATGTGATAGGATGTACTACAAGCCAATTCTATGTTCTCTAAAACTATACAGTGAATGGGGAACATGGGTATGCAAGCCAAGGGTGATGGTTTATTTTGGCAAAAGGCAGATAACTGAGATTTGGCTATATCTAGCTTGAACACTGGGCAAACCTATTTTCTAAAGGATGCAGTACTGGGCAGCTTACATTGGTGACTTCAAAATTCAATGAATGTGCCAGGTGTGGTGGTACAAGCCTGTCATTCCAGGACTTGGAAAATGAAGGTGTTATGCCCAAGTCCGCGAAGTCCCTGCAGAAGCCAACAAGGAGACTGAGTCCCATATGTAAAAGCAAAGAGCTTTTATTTTATGCAAGTTTACAAACTCTGTCTCTCCACGTGTGCAATGTATTGGAATAAACGGAGAGCCCCGAGCTCAGTTAGAATACGGTTTTATAATAATAAAGGTGGGGGTGAGGGGTTTCTGAGGTTCAGGATCCCTGATTGGCTGACATTTGTCTAGGAGTGTCCTGGTGAGTGTGTGTTAGCAGATGGCCCTATCTATAGTGGTTGGAATGTTAGGCATTTCCTTTGGATGGTCTGTCTTTGGGTGGTGCTCAGGTAATCTCAGCTTGTGGTTCTTCCTGCGACCAGGTATTGCTTCAGGGTAAACTACAGAGACTCAAGCTTCTTATTAAATTTTTCAATGGCTGAGTCCTACTCTGGAAGGTGATAATGGTTGGAAGTAAAGAACTTCCTTTTGGTGACCTGCCCATACATTTCCCCCTTCACAAGCACCAATGACAGGACCCAATCTTGGGTCATGCTTGCTGCTGGTTTTAAGGAGGTATTGAACTACTTAAATTAATAAATCTATCAATTGACAACTCTGGACCTAGTATATTAACAGGCACTATAGGTCTTGTGCCCCATGCCAGGGAGTTCCCCCTTGTCTCAGCCTTTCAACCTATTTTGGGCAGGGGGCATGCAAGGACGTGTTTCTTTCTGCAATTACTTCAAGCTGACATTGGGGCATTGTTATCCAGGCCCACGCAGGTTGAAAGGCTAGCCAAAGGTGGGGGGTGATATTTAGGCAATGGGCCACCCATCAGACTTTGTTGAAGAAACAGGGAGTGTTCATATCAGCTGGACTGGTCCATATCAGCTTTCAGGAAGTCCAGGGCTCGCCACCATTTAGAGCAGGTTGTAGTTAGCAACTGATGCTTAGATGCATCTGACAGCCAAGTGGAAGCCTATTGAGATAAGTTTAAACTAGAAACAGAAGCTAAAGTTTATTTACTTAAAGAAAAACCCATGTTGTAGAAAAAGAGCAGATAGCAGGTATCTGTAAACAGATGGAATAGACTCATACCTTACCTTTGAGTCCTAGCAAAAACTACAGATTTTGGTTAGAAGCATGTATATTTTTCTGCTGTCCAGAGAACCATGTATGGTTTGGACAGAGATGTCTTTGGCCCAATGAGAAACACTTTTAAGTTAATATTTAAATGGCAACCAGAATAGATCTAAAATCTTGAGCTTGTGAACCACACAGTAAGTAGTCATTGCTCTATTAGCTTATTAGAACTACTATAGAGGAGTGGAAGGAATCAGAAACATTTTTTTATATCTTAAGTCATTTTTTGACCCTCAAAGCTTATAAACTTTTATATCCTCAGACCTTAATATATTTTTTAACGAGCTAACAAGCTGGCTATAGCTTTGTGGAAGAATCTGGATACATTTTGCTATTAAACTGACATTATAACTGCCCTAGCCATTAATACTATCAGAGATCTCAGAAGGAAAAATAAAGTATATCTGAGTACAGGCCAAATAGTTTTCAAATCTATTAAAAATGACAGGGACCAGAGTTCACATACAGTTAGTCATACCCAGGTCTCCATAGAATTGGAGGCAAAAATATCCAGAACAGCAGTCTTACTCCCTAAGCCAGGCACATAAAGTGATTTTTTTTCTTTTTCTGTGGAATAGGGACATGGAAAAGACTGATCTTATTTTGTCTAGGCAAATGTGGTGCAATAAATTCTCCAAGGTCCTGCTGTTTTTCCACAATTGGACCAAGTCCTGACAGCAGGTGTTGCACTGGGACATCTTGTCCAGTGGTCAGCATCATTGTAATCCAGGTGGAGACATCATGGTGTCTCATAATCTTCTTTGGAGACCTTGGGTTACTACTAGGATCTTGGAGCCTTTGTCTAAAATAACAAGCTTTTTAACCATTATTTTAAATGCCATATTTTGCAGATCTCTGAAGTATGAGGGCTGCCTAGGTATGTCTGATTAGACAAACTTTGTTTTTAATTATTTGTTTTAAGTTTGACTTTGAAAACATATACAGGGAACAAAACTAAATAAGACTTATTTCTGTAACTAATTATATCAGTACTCTAAAGATTACTGACTAACTTGTATTCCTAACAGTCTATAATAAGTTAGCAGCTTTCACAAGACTAGAACTCCATACTCTTTAATGATTTTGAATTAAAGCTAATAAAGATACTGAATTAGTCATTTTGAGGGTAAACACAAAACAAGTTTATATCTAGCTGTTAATGCTGTCTCCTGCAAAAACAAGGAAGAGGTCCCAAGGTGAAATGGGAACAGGAGGGAATTTAAGAGCTAGCATTGCCCTGGGGTAAACTGAGCTGATCTATAGAACCCATCTTGGCAGATGTGTACTAAGTTGACCTGGGAAAGCTGCCCTGGGTTCTTTATTTTTTCCCCTTCACAAGTACTGATGACAGGACTCGATCATGGGTCCTGTCTGTCTTGGGGCTCAAGGGGGGTTGATAATGGAACCTCAATATCATCAGTTGAACAATATTGACCCATCTCAAACAAAAGCCTGTTTATCAGTCTGTTGATAAGCAAAAGCAAGATCGCCTGACAAAATTTGGGAGCATTTGGGCAGGGGGTAATCAGAAGGGGAGAAGGGGAGGGTTGAGGAGAACTTGAGGAAATGGGATAGCCAAGATGGAGGAAGGACAGATATGAGAGCAAGGAAAGAGATATCTTGATTGAGGGAGCCATTATGGGGTTAGCAAGAAAGCTGGCTCTAGAAAAATTCCCAGGAATCCACAAGGATGATCCCAGCTAAGACCCTAAACAATAGAGGAGAGGGTATCTGAACTGGCCTTGCCCTGTAGTCAGACTGATGATTATCTTAAATGTCACCATAGAACCTTCATCTAACAACAGATGGAAACAGAGGCATAACCCACATCAGAGCACTGGACTGAGCTCCCAAGGTCCAGTTGAAGAGTGGAAGGAGGGAGAGTATGAGCAAGGAAGTCAAGACCATGAGGGGTTCATCCACTAAGACAGTTTGCCTGAGCTAATGGGAGCTCACCAACTCTAACTGGACTGGGAGTGAATGAGCATGGGATCAAGCAAGTCCCTCTGAATGTGGATGACAGTTTGGGCAGACTGAGGGGCCACTGACAGTAGCACTGGGATTTGTCTCTACTGCATGTACTGGCTTTTCGGGATCCTATTCTCTTTAAATGTATACCTTGCTCAACCTAGATGTAGTAGGGAGGGCCTTGGACTTTCCACAGGGTGGGTGCATTGCCATCTCTTAGGATTGGAGGGGAATGGGGTGATAGGGTATATGGAGGGAGTGGGAAGGGAGAGTGAGGAGGGGAGGGGATGGGAATTTGGATTGTTATTTTTTTAAAGTAATAAAATAAAATAATAACAAAAAATAAATAAACATAAAATGTATTATGTAGTGTGAGGGCCAGGCTGCTTGTTGGGGTTTATGTCCTGCCTGGTCCCCCAGCCGTTTAGTCCCAGAGAAAAATCACACAAAGAGTCTGCATTAGGTTATAAACTGATTGGCCCATTAGCTCAGGCCTCCCATTAGCTATAGTAGCTTATATTAATCCATTATCCCTATCTATGTTAGCCACATGGTTCAGTACCTTTCTCAGCAGGGCAGGTCACATCCTGCTTCTTCGATGGTCCAAATGGGAATGCCGAGAGAGCTTCCTGCTTCCCAGAATTCTCCTGGTCTAATAGCCCCACCTCTACTTCCTGTCTGGTTGACCCACCTATACATCCTGGCTAATGGCCAATCAGCGTTTATTTAAATCATGATTGACAGAATACAGACAATTCTCCCGCACCAGTATTAACTTTAAAAAAAGAAGAAGTAAGATCATTAGGGCCTGTAAGAGCTGAAAGTAAGGTTGTTAACCAAGGAGCAAGTTTTTATCCAGCTTCCCTGTGACTGTTGTATTCTTTACCATTAACAAGGCCATTGAATCTCTAATTACCTGGAAGTGATTGACATAGAAACAACATTCTTTCCCCAGAAGAGGAGGTTCAAACCTCTTAGTATTAATACAAAACTTTATGACTCAGTTTATCCAAATAGCTTAAACCTAACAAAGTTAGCAAAGATAAGGAGGCCAAACATTTATTTTTAAGCCTGAATAGACCTTAAACAAGGAAATATATTTTTAAACCATTAGTTAATATTTTTAATGCTTTTACCTTTTAATATAGTTTTTTATGTTACTGTGATCCTCCCATTGCAAAATTTTCCCATTGTTATTTTATAACTGTAGTTTTGCCTCTGTTGTGAATCTCAATTCAAAAATCTGACATGCAGGTGGTCCCAGACTACCCCTGTACAAACCATAAAAGACTAAGATTCACAGGCTTGTACGCTGTTCCAAGTCCTCTATCAAACTGCTTAGGTCGTTGTCTTCTGTATCACAAGAAATGAAAAATTCTGTTTCTGGTTAGCTTTTGATGCTAATGGCTCTGACCCTAATTTTTAGCCTTTTATTTTAAGTTTAAATATTAACAATATAAAACATTTTATAGCACAGATGTCTCACAGCCTTATAAATTTATTTAATTTTTTTAAAAAATTAAAATCTCTTAAATGTCTTTTTGCAATATCAAGAATATCAAAAATAAAGTCCTTTTTTTTGGTCCCATCTTCGACAGCATATACATAGCCTATCTTTTAGATCTCAGCCTGCTCTGTTTTACTGTAGCTGGTACTTCTGGTGACTATTACCTGGCACTGGCATTTTTAAAAATCTATCTCAATCCAAACTATCTTGGAGATTAGTTAGGCCCACTCCACCTTTAATCAAGATGGCAATGAAATTATGTGGCATCCATTTGTTTAACTCTAGCAAAATGGCAATCTAAAATTTAAAACGGAATTATGCCTTATGGTTTTTTAAAAAAATTATCCATGAACAGATTTTAAGTAAATAAAACATGGGTCTAACAAAGGAAGAGCCATAATCCAATTCTAGAGCCAGCTTTTTAATAAAAAAAAAAAACCAGCATATAGCAGTTTTAACATTATCTGTACCAAAAAGTTATCTGAATTTCTGCTAACCCAAATTTAGTAATTAGAGCTCAGTGATAAATTTTTGAATTCAGGCCCATAACAGCAAAAATAGACCATTTCTGTCTCAGCTCCATGCTTCCAAGAAAACTTACATAGACAAACTTTTCAACAAAATAGCATATTCAGTATTTGCATGTATGAGAAACCATAGCAAACATAGTTTTAGACAACATAAAACTCTTACTGAAGTCTTTTTTTGTGGTTTTTCTCAATGGTGTATGGCTACAATATTTTAAACAAGAACAGAAACATGTATATAACAAAAAAACCTTTAAATTTACATCAAATAAAATTCTGTATCAGCGTAAAATATTTGAGACCAACAGTAGTGGTTTTTTTATACACTAACCAATAATAATTTGTGACCAGCCCCCAAAAATCTTGACAGATATTTATGACACATTGGATCTGAATGATGAAAGAAGCTCTGGTGGAGGGAAGTCTGGCTATAATGTCACAGCATCTATAGCCATAGTCCTTGACCCGTGGAGCCAAACCTTGGTCAGGTTTGACCAGAAGTTGAGGCACACAGCCCCCAGGGCAGGCAGAGGGAACTCATCCACCATCATGGAAGAGGGAAGGGTGGTATTTAGCATTGGGGGAAAAGATTGTTAACCTCTCCAAGCCATAGCAATTAACCCCAGATTCTCTGTTCAGTGTTTGGAGTGCTATTGGGGTACATCCACCCCCTACAACTGTGGCTGGCAGCCTTGCTACATTGCAACAATAAGGCTACATAGCCCAGCCACCATCCGCACAAGCACGATGCCCCTCAACCAGCAGCCTCGTGCTTGGGGCCAAGGCTGACTCCTTTTCAAGAAATGTTTAAGGTGGCGGGTAGAGGTTATTTGTCTTATCACTTTTAAGAAAACATAACTCTATGCTTATGGCCCTATCTCTAAAGTCCTGTAAGTGATCACAGCATCGAAGTCAAAGAAGCCATGATTTGATTCTGCCCCATATCGTCAATGTCTGTCTAAGTCAGGACAAAAACAGAACACACAGGACAATGAACAGGACAATGGCGCCAAACTAAACCAAAGATGACAGCTTCAAGCTGTTTTGCAGGTGTGAAACGCCCCTGCATCGAAATGGGACCACTACCTGCGTGTTTCTACACAGACCTGAGACCGCTACCCACGTGTCTTTCCATAGAACTGAGAACACTACCCACATGTCTCTGAGACCTTTACCAGCATGTCTCACCAGAGGGAACCACCCTCTGCAGAAGGTCCCTGAGAACGTCTCCTCCAGGCGCCTCGCCTGTGATCTTTTCGTATGTTCACATGTGATCTTTTTGTATCTTCAGGCACTTACGATTCCTGGGCCTGCTCACAGAAAGACATGAGACACAGACACAGACAGGAGACATGAAACAGAACACAGAAAACTCACCGGCTGGTTGAAGGCTCAACAGTTGTAGTCCCAGTGGGCTTGGGGGATCTCAAATGAGTCCCCAATGTTACGCCCAAATTTGCGAAGTCCCCCAAAAGCCAACAAGGAGACCGAGTCCCGTATATAAAAGCAAAGAGCCTTTATTTTTATGCAAGTTTGCAAACTCGGTCTCTCCATATGTCTAACGTACTGGAATAAACAGAGAGCCCCGAGCTAAGTTAGAATACAGTTTTATAGTAGTAAAGGTGGGGGTGAGGGTTTTATGAGGTTCAAGACCCCTGATTAGACATTTGTCTAGGGGTGTCCTGGTGAGTGTGTGCTGGCTGGTAGTCCTATCTACAGAGGTTAGAATGTTAGGCATTTCCTTTGGGTGGTGTATTTTTGGGTGGTGCTCAGTTTGCGGTTCTTCCTGCAGCCAGGTATTGCTTCAGGGTAAACTACTGAGACTCAGGCCTTTTATTAAATTTGTCGATGACTGAGTCCTCCTCTGGCAGGTCATAATGGTTCGAAGTAATGAATTTTCTTTGGGTGATCTGTTCATATTTAGGTTTATTATGGCTGGCTCCTACAGAAGGCAGAAGGATCTGGAGTTCAAGGTCATCTGCAGCTACAAAGCAAGTTCGGACAAGTGCATTTGGTAGCTTGATTTTGCAAATAAAGTTTTATCGGAATATGGCTTCTTTCATACCTTTATACATTGTCTATGGCTGTTGTCATACTACATCATTGTATTGGGTAGCTACAACAAAGAGTTTATGACCTACAAAACCTGAAATCTTCTAGCTTTATAGAAAAAGATTATTGTCTGTGGCCCACTTACCTATTACATATATTGTATTCAATGTTTATGACAGTGAAAACCTACTAATTTTCTCAAGTCTCTTCCCTATATTAAGATTTTATGTTCTTTGTAGCTGCACTCTCTTTTGTAGTACTTTTTCTCTAATAATACTGTTTCACATTCTCTTCTGCTTTTCAAAGAACTCTGATGTTCCATCATTTCCTAGATTCCAGTGTAAGGTTGAACAAACAGAAGACACTCAAAAGACATTTGATTCATTAATTGCATTTGTCTATTTTTTTTTTAAGTTTAAGCAATTGGGTCAGTGGTTATTTTTGTAGCTGAGGTAAGGGTCATGAAGACCATTACAAATCCTTGCATCAAATGGGAACAGAATATTTCTTTTTAAAAAAAAAAATTTGTTGATTTTTATTGAGCTCTACATTTTTCTCTGCTCTCCTCCCTGCCTCTCCCCTCCCCTTCAACCCTCTCCCAAGGTCCCACTCAGGAGATCTTGTCTTTTTCTACTTCCCATGTAGATTATATCTATATATGTCTCTCTTAGGGACCTCATTGTTGTCTGGGTTCTCTGGGATTGTGATTTGTAGGCTGGTTTTCTTTATGTTATGTTTAAAAACAACCTATGAATGAGTACATGTGATAATTGTCTTTCTGGGTCTGGGTTACCTCACTCAAAATGATTTTTTTCTAGCTACATCCATTGGCCTGCAAAATTAAAGGTGTCGTTATTTTACTCTGCTGTGTAGTACTCCATTCTGTAAATGCACCATATTTTCCTTATCCATTCTTTGGTCTAGGGGCATTTAGGTTGTTTCCAGATCCTGGCTATGACAAACAATGCTGCTATGTACATAGCTGAGCACATGTCCTTGTGGCACAATTGAGCATCCTTTGGATATATACCCAAAAGTTGTATTGCTGGGTCTTGAGAAAGGTTGTTTCCTAATTTTCTGAGAAATCACCACAATGACATCCAAACGGGCTGTACCAGCTTTCACTCCCACCAGCAATGCAAAAGTGTTCCCTTTACCCCATAACCTCTCTAGCATAAGTTGCCATCAGTGTTTTTGATCTTGGCCATTCTTACAGTTGTAAGATGGAATCTCAGAGTTGTTTTGATTTGCATTCCTCTGATGACTAAGGATGTTGAGCATTTCCTTAAGTGTCTTTCAGCCATTTTAGATTCCTCTGTTGAGAGTTCTCTGTTTAGGTCTGTACTACATTTTTTTAATTGGATTATTTGGTTTGTTGATGACCAATTTCTTGAGTTCTTTGTATATATTGGAGAACAGACCTCTGTCTGATGTGGGGTTAGTGAAGATTTTTTCTCATTCTGTAGGCTGTTGTTTTGTCTTGTTGACTTTACAGAAGCTTTTCAGTTTCAGGAGATCCCATTTATTATTTCTTTCTCTCAGTGTCTGTGCTACTGGGGTTTATTCCTTGTATTCAACAGAAACATGGATTCTTGTGAAGGGTGATGTTCTCTGATTTCTTTCTCAGCCCATTTATCATCTGTGTACAGGAGGGCTACTGATTTTTTTTTAATTTAATCCTGTATCCTGCTACATTACTGAAGTGTTTATGAGTTGTAGAAGTTCCTTGGTAGAATTTTTGGGATCGCTTATGTAAACTATCATATCATCAGCAAACAGTGAGAGTTTCACTTCTTCTTTTCCGATTTGTATCCCCTTGATCTCCCTTTGGTGTCTTATTGCCTAGCTAGAACCTCAAGAACTATATTGAAAAGATATGAAGAGAGTGGACAATCTTGTCTTGTTCCTGATTTCAGTGGGATTGCTGGGAGTTTCTCTCCATTTAGTTTGATGTTGGCTATTGGCTTGTGTATATTGCCTTTATTATGTTTAGGTATGTTTCTTGTATCCCTGCTCTCTCCAAGACCTTTATCATGAAGGTATGTTGTATTTTATCAAAAACTTTTTTGGCACCTAATGAGATGATCATGTGGTTTTTATTTTTTAGTTTGTTTATATGGTGGATTACATTTTCATAATTAGATTTTCATATGTTGAACCATCCCTGCCTGTCTAGGATGAAGTCGACGTGATCATGGTAGATGATGGTTCTGATGTGTTCTTGGATTTGATTTTCCTGTATTTTATTTAGTATTTTTGC
>PVIU01029828.1:0-16973 GCA_004026605.1 Ondatra zibethicus | reverse complement strand
CATCTCTCGGTTTGTGTTTTCTTCATTGCCTCCATTTCAGTTTTCAAGTTTTGATCTGTTTCAGTTACCTGTTTGATTGCTTTTTCTTGGTTTTCTAGGGTATCTTTGAGGAATTTATTCATTTCTTCTAACTTTTTGTTAGTTTTCTCATCCCTTTCGATAAAGGAGTTTTTCACCTCTTCTTTAAAGGACTCTATAACTTTCATAAAGCTATGTTTAAAGTCAATTTCTTCTACTTCATCTGGGATAGGTTGCTCAGGCTTTCCTGTTCCATAATCGCTAGATTCTGGTGTTATCATGTTGCTTTTCAGGTTGTTGGACGAATTCTTTGATTGGCGCCTGCCCATTTCTTCTGAGAGTTGCCCGCTCTGCTCCGTTCGGCTCTGCTCGGCTCCCGGGGTCTGGATGAATCTGCGGAAGCTGGTTGTGCTCCTTCCTCGCCCAGGGGTTCCCAGTCCCAAAGGCAGGCTTTCTAAGAGATGTGTGCTCTGCTCGGCTAGGCTCCGTGGGATAAAGCAAAGACTGAGATTTTTTCTATTACTTTATATACAGAAGAGATGGAACATTTTGCATTCTCAGTTCCTACTTTAAACAATCATCAGCCAATGACTCAATATCAGAAAAAGGTTTTACTTCAAGGAACACAAATTATTACCACTATATATCAATCTTACATACAAAAAGCACTTAATCCAGTGCCGATTAAACTTCCCAAGGTACTGGCTATTCATTTTATGGATATGTACACTTTTCCTTCTTGTCTAATCAGTAGTTAAGTGAGTGCTTACATTTCATTATAAATAAACTAAAAGAGCAAAATTTAAACACAGTCCTGAAAAAAATACAAGAGCAATCACCTTATTATTATTTTGGATATATTATTACTCAGCTACAAATTTCCCACTGTCCTTTCAGCTTAAACTTCTCAAACAATGTACCCTCTATGAGTTACAAAGAATTAGAATTTTTGGGCCACGTTAATTGAGTACATACTTATCTACCTATTACTATTAAAAATTTGGCTTGGAGGCTCTTATTTAAGCTATGTAAGAAACATAACATTTGAAGCAGAGTGAGTTATGACTTTATTAAATAATGCTGTGGCTAAAGGAGTAGATAACAGAATTAATCCTTTACATCATTGTCAGTTGCTTATCTTTCCTTCCTCATTATCACCTACTGGAATGACATATAACCAATGTAATGACATTATGGAAATTTATGCATGTAATAATTTTCCACAATGATCTGCAACTCTTTATTTATGAGAAATTTTAGAATTGATAATGAGGAGAAAGGCAACTTACTGGTAAAGAGGCTATAGAAATCATTGTGCCATTAAATAAAATGCATGTTGATTATTTGTTTCACACTGATATTAATTGGAAGGTAGCATTAACATAGTAATCACAAGCTATGCATAATAATTATAGTATATATAACAGACACACACACACACAAACACACACACATATATATACAGATATATATATATATGTTCCATGCAGATATCTGATAAATATGTATATATATATATATATATGGAGAGAGACACAATATTCTCCTGTATACTTAATTTTTTAATATAAGGAAAAGAAATCTTTCACAGGACAAACATAGGATTTTAAAGGTGAGTGCTCAGACCTTAGATATATGTTATTTTTCAAGTTAGTGGCATTTTTGAAAGATTCCTAATGTATCCCAATTTTCATAGTTAGCATAAAAATTTATACTTTATTAATGTATTTTCTTATGTTTACTCTCTTACGGGGTGTTTCTATCTCCTCTTTCTCTTTGTTTTCTTGTTCACTTCTTTATTCTCCTTTACCTTCTCCGTCTCTTTCATCTGCTCTCTTCAACTCTTCTTTTTTCCTCTTTGTCTTTGTGCATTTTCTAATGATGTAAATTCTGTCTTATTTTATTGTTTATTTATTTGTTATGATTATTCTTAGTTTTTCATATTTAGACTGTAGACTGAAAGCAAGAGAGTGTCTATACTCAATAGATTTTTTTCAGTCAAACTGAAGATATACACAGAATTCCTTTATCAAGTGAAGATTTATATAATTATAAGGAAAGCTAACTCTAGCCTAAGCTAAGATTGAATCAACTGATGAACTTATTTAAGTTGTTTTAGTTGATGCTATTGCTTCTCTTCATGGAAGGCTCTACATGAGTGTTACAGGAATTTTGATTATATCGTGGCCTGTTGTCCAAGTGAATAAAGAGTTTCATTCCAGAAACTGTGGCCCCATGGAAGAGAGGTGGGACCTGAAGGCTGCATGACTCTTTTTGGAGCTGGAAGGCTAACGATAGTGGGTCTGTCATGGACATGGTGACTGTCTCAGGTTCTTGTCTTGTATTTGTTTGTGAGTTTTATATTATAATAAATGGTAAAAAAAAAATCCCTTTACATGAATGCCTGCAAAACCTACCATAGGACTCCCTCTGGTTTGCACTTGAATTCCTGTGTGTGCTCAGTGCTGTTTTACTGAATATTGATTCCTACTATTTCTCTACTTCTAGACTACTGCTTGTGAATGGCAAATGCTTCAAATGATAAAGTAATACTTAAATGTTTTAATTTACTGACTTTTTAGTCCTTTCCTAAAAGAACTACTTCCATTCAGTAATAGCCAAAACCTGAAAACTGGCTTGACAAAAAAAAAAAAAAAAAAAAAAAAACAAACTAGATTTAGCATGGGTTTTTGCATCTTTGTCCATCATATTCAAAGATTGAACAGATGAATATCAATATACCAATAATAATTAAGGGAAACCAGTCATTTTAATAAGATTTAACTTGGTATATAGAAATCTAATGAGCAGTTTTAAATATGAGTGAAATTAATAAACCATTAATATTCTTATTTTGTTTGTAAATAGTATACTCTTGAGTAAATCCATTGTTTAAAAAAAACTATATAATCCTTTTAAACTTGTGTTTACATAGTTTATAAGAACAAAAGATCTTTTAAAAGATAGTCTTTTGAACATCAAGTTGAATATGATTCCCAAATAGACTTCTTCTTTATTCATCAAATTAAAAGACTGGAAGGGGAAAATCCTATAATAAGAACCATGAAAAACAATCCTCTTTTCAACTTGCCAGTGAAAACTGGAAGGTAGACAATATGGAGAGAATCCACATGATCTTAGCATGTGGGAAGTTTGCATGAAAGTGAATTATGATCAATCCATACAATGGATTATCTCAGTGGGTTAAGAATGAGTGAAAGCATTTATGTAGTAGTTTGAATTTTGAGAGTGTTGAATCTATAATTTAGTTCTCCAAATGCTTACATTAGTGGTCAATTTATTCCTTCAGAAATTGAGAGGTTAATATTTAACATACCAAAGCAGATAAATACTGAGTGAAGATAGAAACTGGGTGTTGAGTACTACAGCACCACTAACCTACTCTCATGTTTCAGAGAACGTTACAATCCATAATAAGAAAATACATGCAAGAGTGAATGTAGATCATCTCACACACACATACACACACACATATACGTCCCCACACAATTTCAATACTATATTCCCCATTACTCACAGAGAGCTCTGCCAAACACTACAAATGAACAGAATACATGTTAGCCTCATTCCTGTTGCTTACTCTTTAACTTTTGTTTGCTATGAATAACATAATCAGGTCTTTCAGAAGTTGTGGGTACTTATTAGATTCCTTCACTATCTAAGGCATCTGAAGTGATTTTCTTATAGTCATATTATTTCAAGCTTACAGTATAATTCAAGTAACACAGGTCTTAGCTAAAATCAAATTATCAAAAGCTGATTGACCATTTTGCAGGTTAAACAGAAAGAAGAACCTGCAGGAATGTCCGTGATATCTTTAGATATCTCCAAACAAATCCCTATGTTTGAATCAACACAGAAATTAGCTAAGGCTTCAATGATTTATTGAAATTAGTTAATTCAAGTTTTGAAAACTTATCTTGTTTGATTCAGATTTAACATGCACATAGAACATTATATCTATTTAAACACACATATTTGTGGAATAGCATGTGATGCTTCAATAAACATCATATAAGTTTTAAATCAGGATAAACATTAATTTCCAACTCCCACAATCTTTACTTTTAGCTCTTTGAAATATGCCCTTCAGTCTTCTCTGTACAGGTGGGTGCTTTAGATACTTCCAACTCTGCATGACTTCACTTATTCTTTTCAGCCTCCTGGAGCCATTATACTTTCAGTGTACATGAGTTCAATGCTTTATCCGCACATTATTATGAACATTCAGTTCTTGGCTTTCTGTGACTGCCTTATTTCTTGCCACAGTAGTGTGAAGTTACAGCCGTGTTGTTACAAATGACAGGATTCAAGGGTTTTATGGCTAACCATATTTCATTATACATAATTATTATAATATCCTTTAGTGGCTATACCAAATAACATTAATACCAAAAGTGCAGAGTTCTTTCCTGTCCTCATGCCCTCAAAAGTGATCATTTTCTTTAACCCTTCAGATAGTACTTATTCTTACTCAGGGTGAGAGAGGTTGATTTACATTTGTTTTCACTGTGCCTTTGATTTCCATTTTCCTGATTAGTGATGCTGAAAACATTTTAATATACCTGTTGGCTCTTCATATATCTTCTTTAGAGTATGTTCAATGATTTTCTACTGTAGTTTTTTTCTCTGTTGTACTTTTAAGAACGTATTACTAGATTCACAGTTTGCAAATGTTTCTCATATATTTTCCTTTTAAAAATATTACTTTATTATTGTTTTAATTATTTTGTTCACCTCAGTGTATGTATATCTCTATGTCTCTGGCTTTCTGTTTCTGTGTGTGTGTGTGTGTGTTTGCATGCTGTGACTTATATGTGGAGGGCCTATGACAACTTAGGGAGGTCAGTTCTTTCCTTCTACCATGTGGATCCCAGTGACTGAGCTCAGTCCATTAGCTTTGTCAGCAAGTTTCATAAACCTCTGAGGAATCTCTTCAGCCCTGTTCTAACACACACTTTTTGCATAGTTTCTTCACTATCTCCATCTACTTTGCTGTGTAAAAGCTTTTTATTTTGATGACATCATAGTTGGTCTTGATTTTTTTTTACCTGACTGGATTTGGAAATACCTAGGAAAAACACCTCTGAGGGTCTGTCTAGAAAGAATTAGCTGAGGAGGAAGACTTGTTCTCAGGGTATGTAGCAATTCGTAAGGCTAGAAGCTATGACGTTATTCATTGAAAAAGCCACCTTGTGTGTGTGTCTGTCTGTCTGTCTGTCTTTGTTTTCTTCTGAGACAGTTCAGCCATTGCTGTTCACTGTTCATTGATGTTCATGCAAACATCAGGTTCTTCATTCCCCACATGTAAACTTAGTATCAGAGCCATTCCAGTGAACTTTTAGACTTTTAGAAAAGTCTTGGGACTACTGAGGCACCTGGATTTTAGAGTGAGTAGCCACTGTTTTTTGTTGTTTTGTTTTTGCTTTGTTTTCTGCCTAAAATCATCCTGGAATAGAGATGCCACCGTCTCAATGCTTCACTATGGTGAAATTTCCTCTATGACGTTTAAATTCAGTTTCAGTCAAATCTCCAAGACAGAATATTTTCCAGAATATAAGACAACCAACTCTTAGCCAAGGTTCCAAGAAAATTTTTGTTTCATCTGACACCTCCTGGGAAATCTTAACTTTCCATAATTCCATGGGAATTCTATCCTTCTGAACTCCTGTGAAAACACCCCATGCACACCTGCTTGGAGCTTTGGAAAACTTCTATAGCCCACAGCTCCAGATTTTCATGTGTCCTTCCTATAAACCCTAAAGAGCATAAGAATCACATGGTCAAATATACCTAAGCAACAATCCAACTTAATCTCTTAATCTCTCTGGTACTGATTTTATGTATTGGTGCCTGTGATGACTTTTCTACGTTAGTAGATTGACTTCTTCTGCAATCAACTAAAAGACAAGCTGTCAGATAGTTCTATGTTGGATTTTCTTTATCAGATTATTTGTGGTAGAAATAAAGCATGCTAATTCTGGGCCACACTGTCTGGTGACACTACACATAAAGTGACATAGAAGTAGGACTCCATGCTGACTCTCTCACTGGAAAGATTTCCCATTCCTTTTTTGCAACAAGTATAAAACCCAGGTTTTTTGGAACTTCTATGTAGACTACCAGAAACCCTCTAGAAATGAAATATCAGATTTGAGCTATTAAAATATCCAGTATGGGCTGTGAATCACTGCTGGATGTGGGGCATTTTTTGGGGTTTTGGCTGTGACATAGCCATGGTAGAGCTATTCTAAGTCTATACAATTAGAATATATATATATATATATATATATATATATGTGTGTGTGTGTGTGTGTGTGTGTGTGTGTGTGTTTGTGTATTGAATTTTGTGTTTATATGTTTATTTTAACAGGTGTGTTCCCTTAGAAAACTCTAATACAGTTGCTTTTGTATTCCATGAACTAATTACTGACAGAGACAACATAAGGAAAGAAAAATTGAGTTTTCTTCATGGCTCAGTCCATCATAATAGGGAAAGCATAATGAAATGACTACATCTCTGCAAACAGGTAGGTGAATAAATAGGTATTTATATATGCCATATCAGAAACCAGTCAGGACTGGCTAGAGTGGGTCTAATAAAATTCACAACCCTGAGTAGGGCTACTTATCTTCATGACCTAAATGTCACTTTATGGAAGTTTTAAACAGTTAAGAGACATTTCATACTTAAACTGTTATAGTGTCTCACAGAACCAAAGGTCATAGCAATTTTGAGGGGCTACCCAAACTCTTGGTGCAATGTTTATGAATTCATTTCATAAATTCATAAAATGTTGGAGATCTCTTCCTGGTGACAGGTCTAGATGATTCATTTGTGAGCATTGGCCTAAAGATAGATATTATGCCTGAGCCTCAGGAAGTAAGATGTTTATAACCATTTTAGACCATTGAAGATCAAGCAAATCCTGTCAATAATCAGGTTTATTGTATCTGACTGTTATAAGAACCATGTAGTGTCAGTGTGTGGCTGTTCAAAGATGACTGTAAGGCTGAGACTTAAGTAGATCAGAATGCTCTGTCACCAAGACAATATCTACCAATACCAAGGAGGCCTGGAGAATTTATCTATAAGCTTTTGTATGAAGCCGTTAGTTTCTCTTTGATGTTGGGTCTCCTCATGGCATGACAAGCACTACGGTTCAAGTCAATGATGTGTCTAAGCACACATGCAGATACCCTCTGTTGTCTGTTGTTTCACACAGGGAAGTTTTGAAGGCAGAAGAATGGATAATGTTGTTGAAGTGACTGTCTTTAAATATTAGTATTAAGCATTCAAATGTATTAGGTATTCACACATGCACATCCCCTCAGCTGTGTGTTGTTTCACAATAGGGCAGTTGTGAAAGCAGAAGACTGGATAATGTTGTTGAAATGGCTCTTTAAGTATTAATATTAAGTATTCAAGTGTATTGCTGTTACTTTGTATTCTGTGTTCATTGTCAACATGGCCTGCATAAAATTAGTGGGGCAACAAATGAAGGCATGTTAGCATGGCTGATCCAGTTATTTCAATGAGATCCTTCAGCAAGAATAGTCCTGAGGAAAAGAGCTCCTGGTCAGTAGTCTTTCACGTAAACACATGGACTTTCTCTTCCTGGGTCAAATGTTGAAGAGGAAAAGAAAGACAGAGAAATTCTCACAAAGTCTCCAATATGCTAAATTCCATCCAAACACGTGGTGATTTAAAGTTAACAGTAACATCAAATAGATTTATCCATAGTTAAAGCTATTATTCTTTTTACATTCTGATCTCCTCCTTCTGCTCTTTCCAATTTTATGGCACAAGCTTAGCTTATAAAAGAATTTTGTTTATGCCATTCATCGTCCTGTTATACTCACATTTCAAGAACCATTGCTTCTTATTCTAGAATTTCTCCAAACCCAAGAATATACACAACATTTTCATTGTCAGTTGAACAAGTGGCCATATCAATTAGTGCAATCAGATCTGCCTCAGCTATATGTATAGAAACTCCTTCAAATATAGTAATCTCTCTAACATATTTCTGTGACAATCTATTTTTTTCCAAAGAAAATTCAATGTCAGTATCCTTATCAACTGGGCTGTTTTTTAAACACACATAATATCATACTAGAACAGCAGCTGGCCTAAGAGCTCTATAAATGTCTCTAGAGTAAGGATTTTGGTGATAAAATATCTTCAGTGACATTTTTATAAATCTTTTGCTTCACTCTGCCAACTTCTGTAAACAGAGTGAGTTTAAGGAGATAACACATCACAAGTACTGAAAGGGCAGATACTTTAATGTTGTGTGGGAAGCTGATTTTAGGAGGTAAGAAGATCGGTCACACATGCATGGGTGGGGCTAACCTAGGGCTGTCCTGCTAGAAGCATGCTGGATTTGGCTTTATGGGTCTGCCCACATTGTGGGAAATTCACTATATGTTGACTGTGAGTCACTGTTCCTGGCATGGCTGTGCTATCAGTAACAAACTTACAGAAGGTTTTGCCCAGCAGTGCTCAGACAAATCTTCCTTCCGACAATATTAATATGCATAAGGCAAGGCTACAGAAGAAGATTTTCCTGTTTTTGAATGTTTATTTTGCACATATAAAATATATTATTTTATCCTATCATCTGAACAACATGGAAATATGTATTATTACAACTGTATATCACATGAGAAAATGAGCCTCAGGGAGGTTATGAGGTGGCAACTTTGGTCATACCAAGTATATTAAACTATCTATTAACTTGCATTCTCTTAAGGAAAAGAAATAAAACAAAATAGGAATTAGACCAGTTGTTCCTAACCTGTAGGTCTCAATCCATTTGGGGGGTCTAATAATTTTTTCTCAAGGGTCACCTAAGAACATCAGAAAACAAAGATATTTATATTATGATTCATAACAGTAACAAAATTAGAATTCTAAAGTAGCAAATAAAATAATTTTATGATGGGGTCACCACAGCATGAGTAGCTGTATTAAGGGATCAGAGCACTGACCATAGTACTGAGCTGGACACTAAGAAGTTACAAGATCAGCAGTCTGAAAACTGAATCCAAAAAAGTACTTGCTGCAGTATGAAACAATTTCCAACACAGACATTTTCCCCTTAGACTTTGGTTTTGTTCAGAGTATCAATATATTAGATGAGGCCCACCCAGTTGAGAAGAGTCTGTCTGCTGCCCTGAGGGTATCAACTCCAACAGTAATCTGTGCTACAAACTTAAGGAAACAGAATAGTATTTAGCTAACAGTTTCAGCGTGAGGTACCCCAGGACCTTCTAACACAAAATCAAACATCAAATGCCCATCCACTGTCAAGTTCTCAAGCCTATGTGCCTCCCTAAAACTGTAAAAGCTCCAAGTAAATACAAATAAGTTTAAATCCCATACAAAACAGTGCATCTATTTAGTATGTAATCTGAAAGCACAAATATCTGGATCTGGTGGATCTGGATCTGATGATTCATGACTATAATTCCAGTACTAGGGAACTGAGACAGAAGGATCGTAATTTGAAGCCAGGCTGAGTGACACAGCAAAGCTCTATCTCAATGAAAGCAGGTGATTTGAGTCTTCCATTTGCACCTACCTAACGGCTAATGATCTTGAGCATTTTTTAAATGCTTATTTTCATATTTCTTTTTTTGATAAATCTCTGTTCACATCCATGACCTACATTTTTGTTGACTTTATTGTTTGTTGTGTTTGTGTTTAGTTTTTGAATTGTGTGGTTGATGTTAAGAATTTTAAGAATCTTAGTATTCTATTCTGTTCTGTTTTATTGATCAACATGATTTTTTGCCAAACCACATTTGTTTTGTTTCTATAGCTCTGTAGTATAATTAGAATTGGATATGGTGAAAATATATATATATATGTCTTAGTTACTGTTCTATTGCTATGAAGAGACACCATGACCAAGGAAACTTATAGAAGAAAGGATTTAATTATTTAATTGGAGGCTTTATTACAGTTTCAGAAGTTTAGCGCATGATCATCATGGTAGGGAGAAAGGTGGCCGATCAGCACTGAAGTAGTAGATGGAACTTACATCTCAATCTGCAAAGTAGAAGAAGAGAAAGAATGAGACAGAAAAAGGTTAGGACTTTTGAAACCTCAAAGTCCATCCCCCAGAAATATACATTATACAACAAGACCACATCTCTTAATCCTTCATGAACAGTCTAGTAACTGGGTAGTAAATATTTAAATATGACCTTATAGGGACAATTATTCTAATCACCAAATATACATATTTTTTATATTTTTAGTTGGTTGCTTTAGTTATTGGTTTTTCTTTGCTCTTATATGAATTCAAATTATTTCTGTTTCTGTGAAAAATTGTGCTGAGGTTTTGACTGGTAATGTGCTGAAACTATGGAATGCTTTTGTTAGGAAGACCATTTTTCACAATGCTATTTCTACCAAATTATAAGTACGGGAGTTATTTTTGTCTTCCAGTGTCCTTTCTCAATGTTTGTTTTTCCTTCAGAGTTTTAAAACGATATAGTGATTTCATTTTCTTACAAGATGGCTATCATCAAGAAGTCAATGACAGCAAATGCTGGAGCAAATGTGAGGGAAGAGATACATATATCTACTCTTGTTGGGAATGCAAACTGGTAGTTACTATGGAAATCAGTGTGGAGATTTCTCAGAAACCTAGAAATAATACTACTGTTTGTCCCAGCTATATCACTCTTGGGTATACACTCAAAGAGAAATATTTCCTGCAGCAGAAATACTGGTTCATCCATGTTTATTGGTATATTATTATCAATAGTCTAAAAATGAAATCAACCTTGATTTCCATCACCTATGAATGGATGATTAGAATGTGTACACAATGGAATTTTATGCAGCCATAAAAAACAAAATTATGAAATTTGAAAGTAAATGTATGGAAAAATTATACCGAATGTGCTAACTCACTAAGTCTGACAAATCCTATATGTTACCTCTCATGTATGGATCCAAGATTTTGTTTCTTTAAAGTATGTATGTTTAACTTTAATTATATCTACAAGCCATGTCGATAAGAGAGTATCATTGAGGTGAGGAATGCCTCAAAGGAGGGATGGTAGAAGAAAAGTAGAAAACAGAAATAGAAAATACTGGTGGGATTTAATAGAGATTGTAGTCAAGAGATGGGGGAAGTGAGTGTGGAAGCAGTAAGTCATTTTTAAAAATATAAGTTTAAAACCATTTACAATTAGAAGCAGAAATTACCTGCGTAGCTGGATAATCTTATGTCGCATGTGATATTTCATTTTAAGCACTGTTCAACAGAGCCTTCCAAACTCTACTTGCTTTTGTCATTCCTCTTAGCTGTCCATCAAAATTTGTTGATAAATCCCTGTCGGTGAAGACACTGCCCACATTTTAAGATACAGAGAAATCAGGCTGGAACAGAGCTAATAAAATTCTCTCTGCTGGCTAGCTTTCATAGTGCTGTAGGTGTTGTATGGGCTTCTTGGGAAGAAGATGTTTTCACAGTCTTGCCCGGCTGTGACCCCCTACCAACTCTAATACCAACCTGTAAGGCAAAATGTGCCCACTGGTGCGATAGTGGTATAAAAGTATGAGTTTACCTACTGATCTTTGATTGGATTTGAGACTCTCTAGAAGGGAAAGAATTCATTCACAGTGCTGTTAAACTGGTCAAACACCCATGTCCAGAAGTTATAGGCCACAGGAGAGAACTTACTACTGTTTTTTCAGCTAAACTGACATGGTAGCAAGCTGTCTCTTTAATATCTATGTTTACCTATGTTTCCTCTAAGCCTTAACCAGAGAAGTTTCTTCTTGGAATGAATGGATACTTAAAGTGATGAAAAAGAACAATGGATGAATATTCTGCACTTAATAGAATATTTACACCACCTCCTCTAAGACTCAGGGAAGAAAGGCTGGAAAGAGTGTGAGAGAAGCAAGATAGGGAGAGGGGTAGTGAATTTCTTTTTAAGGCATAACACAGAAAATACAAACAAAATTTTATAGCAATTTGCCACAATAGTCATGTACAAGTTCAGTCCTTACAGCTGTCAATCAGGGATCAGGGAAGTGTACAGAAGGTCTTTATCTTACGTGCTGAAAAGTTGTCCTTATGGATTCTGGAAGAAGGGCATGGAGTATCTTCACTTGTGTCCTCAGTTAAGAGTCCACCAGGCTCCAGTTCATAGTTCAAAATTCATGGTCACAAAGAAGACTAATGTTAATCTTATGGAACACACACACACACACACACACACACACACACACAAATGGAAGGGATACATTCTGAGAAATATGCCAGACAATTCTGTTGCTTCAACATAGACACATAGACTATTGGCACACAAATCTATACGATAAGACATTATGAAATTAATTTAAAAATAGAGGAAAGAAAAATATCTCTGACATAACATTAGGAGACCAAGAAACATCCAAAGATCCCCTTGAGTTAATTTTCTATTAGTAATCTAGAGCTGGGCTTTCATCTTACCCTTAAGAGTAGTTTGTTACCCCATAAGATACCCTTGGAGAAGACTAAATTTTCATTTGCAAATGGTTATCAATTGGACATAGCTTCTAAGTTAGGAATGGGGTCTAGAGTCCACTCTTCCTTTTAGTTTTAGGAACCCATGTGGTATGGAAACATAAAGGCCCTGTGCATGCTCCCTTTGTCTCTCTGTGAGTTCATATGTTATCAGTTTTTAATATGTATCCTTTTATGTTTTTATTTTATTATTTATCCTACATGTCTTTGTATATTTATTATTAATTCTGGTTTTGTGTTTTTAGTTTTTATGAGATTCTTGAATGTGTGAAGCAGTGAGTTTTCATATATATATATATATATATATATATATATATATATATACATATATGTATGTATCTTTAGCCTTTTCTTGGACTTCTTTCCTTTTGTTTGTTTGTTTTGTCCTATTTTCCTGTGGCTTACTTTGTTTTATCCTTTTATATTTTATTTTATATTATTTCATTTATTTTGTTATTGTCTCTTAAACAACTTTTGTTTCAAAATAGAGACAGAAAGGGAATGGATCTAGAGTTGAGGGAAAGTACAGAGAAACTGGAAGGAGTAGAGGGAGAGGAAACAGTATATTATATACAAAAAAATTTATTTTCAATTAAAGAAAAAAGACTTATACTTGAAGAATATATGGTATAAGTCATTATTCATAGACTACAATCAGACACATTACTGTAATTAATACTGCTTGTCACTCTAAAGAAAGTTAGACAGTTTTATACATAGTCCTACATTAATACAGAAATATTTACAATTAAATATATAAGAAATTTTAAATGATAAAGAAGTCTTCATCATTAATTGAGGTAAAGGAATATTAATTGTTCTGGGTGAGCTAAGGAGTGGTGAGTGATATGAAGGCCAGGATATTAGTATGCTGTGAAAGATTAAAATCGCTATGAACATAGACTGCACTAAGTATATGGAATTCTCTCTTCAACAATAAATGACCTTGAGCATACTATAACTTTATAGTTTATAAAGGGCTAAATAGTTTTAATATTTTGACACATAGAAAATTGGCAGATCTGTAAAAATAGTTTGTCTTTGAATCCTTATTCTGGAATAGTCTCTTTATAAAACCTAATATCTTTTTATTTCTAGATATTTCTCTTAAAAATTAAGACAGAATCATACACATTAGTCTAGGCATACAACAGAATGAGAACCAGCAAGGTCACTACTTTCCATTTCTAACTTTTAGCTCCATGGAAGAGCTTCAGGGGTATATTATGCAGGGAGTTGACATTTCTTATGACAAAAATACCTTCTAAAATTTCTCCTGCCAAGCCTACATATGATTGTTTTATTGACAAGTTTCTTTTTTCATATATAGAAGAATATCTATACAAAATAATCATTAAAAAGTAGCACAGTAAGCACATTAGTAAGCAGTAACCATTTATTACCATCAGCCCATTCTCTGCCCTGAACATAATTCTAAGGCTGTGCTTTCACGGTGACTCTATAGTAGGTTTGTTGGCTTCAGAAGAAAACTAAAATATCACACTATGACATCACAGCATTCCCTAAACAAACGGAATATTTTATCTCTACCCTTAAGATCTTGACTTGCCCTGTAGTCAGACTGATGAATATGTTAAATATCACCATAGAACCTTCATCCAGCAACTGATGGACACAGAGGCAGAGACCCACATCGGAGCATTGGACTGAGCTCCAAAGTCCAGTTGAAGAGTGAAAGGAATGAAGATATGACCAAAAATGTCAAGACCATGGTGGGTTTGAAACAGTTTACCTTAGCTAATAGGAGCTCACCAAATAAATCCAGCCTTACTGGGAAGGAACTAGCAAAGGACCAAACCATTCCCTCTGAATATGGTTGACAGTTGAATTGCTGGGGCAGTGGTACCAGGATTTATCCCTACTGCATGTACTGGCTTTTGGGATTCTATTCCCTTTGGATGTATACCTTGCTCAGCTTAGATATAAAAGGGAGGGCCTTGGACCTTTCCCAAAGCAATGTGCCATACCCTCTCTGAGGACTGGAAGGGGGTGGGGTGGGAGGGTGTGTGGAGGGAATGAGAGGAGGGAAGGGGGTGGGAACTTGGATTGGTATTTTTTTTTAAATGTAATTAAAAAACAGAAAACAAAAAATATACGGTCATACATGTAGTCAGTTATTGAGCAAAATCTCATGATGTGACATGTGCCTGTAGTGTAACATAAGGTCTGTATATCTCCTGTTATGTGAAAAGACACTAGAAGGAAGACAAAGATTCTATGTACGTGTAAACCCTTTCATGAAAATATATGGAGGAATTTTTATACTTTTGTGAGATATATAGTTTAATTCTTATAACTGATAAGTGGCTGTTATGTTTAATACCATTTTCTACTGCCCATTTTATATTTTACTTTTTCTTCATCAAGTATATTAAATATTATGGACTCACATAAGACTCTAATCCAAACATTTATTCCTAAGACTTCTAAGCCATTCTTTTTTTTAAGAATCTCTTAGGATTTATTTTTATTATTTTAAATTATATGTAAGTATGTATCTACACGTTAGTATGCATATGCAGGTGTGTGCATGTGAGGGAAGAGTCCCCAGAGGCCAGAGGAATTGTGGACAGTTGTGAGCCACCTGATAAGGGTACCAGGAACTGAATTCCAGTCCTCTCGAAGAGCACCAAGTGCATAGTTTGAATTGCAATTTTCCAGGTGCCTTGGTTGTAGGACATTGTAATAGTAAGAGATGCTTACTGTAGAGTAGCAGTTATTTACCCCTAATTAGAAAAGCCAAATCACCCCAAACCACACAGTTTCTGCCTATCTTCCTGTTGATTCAAATAATGATGAGCACAAAGTGGCATGAATCAATCTTAATTTTCAGTTCAAGTTAGAATCATTTTTGTATGTAGTGACACTGTAATTGTTCATTAGAAATAGTACCTCGAGGCTTACAGAATTTCAACCTTAGAAATTTGTAATAGCAGGAATTTTATTTATCTATAAATAAGATGAGGAATAATTAGTGTTCCCTATTTATAATTTGATTCCTGGAATCATGAATTCTGAAGATGGAAGATGTAATGACATGTGCCATATAGCAATTTGAAGTATATGTAGAATTCTTCCAAAAATTTTGTCCAGATTTACAAGGTATTACCTTCAATTTGGCACTGTACCTGAGCAATCTAAGACCATTTCCTATGTTCAGTTCGGTGTTCATTTCCTTTCATACTCAGAGAGTAATGTGTCACTGCAGGCAAACGATACTTCTGATATTTTCTTTTGTCTTTCTGTCCCTTGTTCTGCAGTGAACCCTGAGCCCGGGGAAAGACAGGATATGGTTTAAACACCCAAGAACACAAAGGCAGTACTAACAGGGATCCAGTTGATTTAAAACAAAAGATAAGTGTTGAAATTGAGAAGGAAACCTGGTAGGGTGAATAAGACAGGGAATTGGAAGAAGATTAGATCAAATGTATTTTAAACATTCTAAAATTAAAACAAAAAGGGAATAAGAGCACTTCACCCATTCATCTGCTCCATCAAGATAGTGTCTTCAAAATGACAGGTGGCATGATGAAACCAGGGAATGACAAAAAAGAAAAACGGATCAACCACTGTGCTTAAGTTTGAACTAAGAGAATTTCTTTTTTTTTAAGTATTTACAGTAATATATTTTAGATGTTAATAACAAAGATAATGAAAGTCAATGTTACATAAGGATGTTTGAGTCTTAGAATCTTAGACCATGCCTGTGCATGTGTGTATTAGATACAGGTCTAACTAGAAAACATGGGCCATGATAATAAATCTCATATCCATATTCTTCGTCTTTCTCAGACATATTATAAAAAAATTAATATTCACACTATAATTACAGAAAAAATATTGACTAAAGTATGATGTAAAATTATTACCATCATACTTTTAAAGTAAGTCTCTATTATATACTATTTGGTTTCATCAAAACAATTTGGTTTTGAACACATAGTTTTAGAGGATATTTAAAATAGACCTCGTTAACCAAGTTATTAATATTATAATAGTAAAATATAGATATGAATATTTTAAAATATATTTTATAAAATAATATGTATTTTTTGTTAATTAAATACAAAATTTAATATTAAGAAAAGTAAAATTGCAAATATTTTTCTTTTTTTCCATACATTGTTTTGTTTTATTTTTTCCATTCAAAAACATAATTAAAGAAATAAAATTTTTACCTTTCTTCCCCTTCTCCCGGTCCCCTCCCACTATCTCCCCACCCCTCCTCCCTCCCCCTTCTTCCTTGAAAGAGGGCATGGTGCCCTGCCCTGTTGGAAGTCCAAGGCCCACCCCCATCCCTCCCGGCCTAGGAAGGAGTGCATTCAAAAAGACTCGGTTCTCAAAAAGTTAATACATGCAGAAGAGATAGGTCCT
>PVIU01029827.1:0-19450 GCA_004026605.1 Ondatra zibethicus | reverse complement strand
GGGTGGGGGGGGGAGGGCAGAAACTACGGAGAAACAGCCCTATAGGCCAGAGCTCTAAACTAGAGCTCGGCAGGGACAGCAGCAGCTAGGACATAGTCCCCTCCTTCCTTGGCAGATTAAGGAAGGCTCTTCCTTGTCTCTCCCAGCTTGGGTGACACCAGACCAGCTGGACTCCTGGCAGCATCCTCCAGTCTCTGTCCCCTTTCCTTGTCCTCTGTGTCACTCCCCTTTCTCCATGTTTTTCTTCATGACATCTGTATTTGCAAGAGGGACCTCCTCCACCCAGGTGAACCTCTAAAATCCTTTCTAGAGTCACAAGTGCAAAGACCCTGTAAGACAGTTTGCACACCTGTGTGCTCACCAGCCAGACCACACAGTGTTTGTCTCCCTTGTGAAGCTGACCCATCTCAGCCCCAGTCTTCCCAGAACACACTGTGTTCCGGGTCCTGTCCTCTACTGACCTGGGGCCGTGGATGCCACTGGAGCATTTGGGAGTTTAGGAGACTAGTCCTTGGCAATGCCCTTGAGGACACAGGGAAAAAGTAAACTCTTAGCCCTCCCTTCTCTGAATTATGGCCATGTTCCTACCAGGTGGGCTTGATGCCTCTCTACCTTCTCAGGTGGTGCAGCCCTCCCCCTGCTGAGCAGACAATAACTAAGAACGATGAATCGATGAACCGCCTACTCCTCCAGGTGACTTTGCTTCAGGCAAAAACCAACCAGAACTGACAATAAGGTGAACTGTTCCCCAGGCAATAGATAGCAATGGATCTCAGTCCTGGGACATGGACACAGGCATCGTGTTCTCTGCTAACTTCGAGCATCAGACAAGAGTGCCTGGAAAACCAGTGCTTCTGCACTTCCAGGAAGGCCCCATGCAGGGGCTGGATGCCCGTCGTTAGGAATTCTGGAGACAGACTCTCACCGTACTACTCCGCTCAGGCCCTTCTGCTTTATATTTTGTTTACGGTTTGAAAACTGTATTCTTTCAACATTGTCCAGTTTGTCTTTTTCCTTCCAGAGAGTAATGCATAGAACACTTACCTGGCGTGGGCAAGGTTCTGGATTCCGTTCCCAACAGTGCTGAAAAATAAAGAAAAAGATGGTCCGAGGAGATGGCTCAGAGCGTAAAGCCTGAGGACCAGAGTTCAGATCCCAGATCCCACATAGAAGCCAGCCATGAGTAGTGTTCCACCCATCATCCCAGCGCTAGAGGTGGAGGCAGCTTACAGGAGCAAGCTAGCCAAGAAGAATTAAAAGTGATCCCAAGCTGTAGCATTTTTGTTTTTACAAAATTTAGAATAGAGAGCACATTCTCAGGGGCTAGGGCGATGGCTGGGTAGGTAGTGTTTCCTGCACAGGCATTAGGACCTGAGTTCAGGTCTCCAGCACACATCAAACAAGCTAGTGCGGTAGTGCCGACCAGTGATCCCAGTGCTGCGAGGTGACTCAGGAGGACCCCAGAGGCTCACCAGACAGACAGACAGGCTAGGTAATCTGCCTGGTGCCCAGAGTCCAGAAAGGGTGTTTGTGGAAGTCTGAAACGGGTATCTGATTTGTGCAACTGGGTGCAATTGGAGTTGCAGACTCCAGTTGTGTGCTGCTGTGTGGGTGCTGGAATTCAACCCAGGTCATGAGCAACAGCAGCCAGTGCTCTTAGCTGCCAAGACACTTCTCCAGACCACTCAATACCACCATTTAAATGTTGGGATTATTAAGGACATGGTAAATAGAACCTGCTAGGCATGGTGGCATATATCTGTGATGCCAGCACTTAGGAAGTGAAGAGTGGATCTGGGCTTTATCCCAGAATTAAAGACAGGAGAGGAGCGAGAGAGACAGAGACACAGAGAGAGAGAGAGAAAGGGAGGAAAAGGAATTTTTTTTTTTAAAGAGAAAAAAGGAATCGGCAGGCAGAGGCAGGAGGACTGCGAGCTACACGCTGAGACAGAGGTCAGCCTGGCCTACAGAAGACTGTGTGGAGCCAGACTGACCCAGAACTTTCTCAGAGGCCCTGATGAAAGGTCAAAGGTCCTTGTCCAGGACCAAACTGGGCAAGGCCAGGCTGAGGCTGAGGCCAGTGCCTCGAATGAGTCAAGGTTTTGGTTTCTGAGCTCTTCCCCCTGGACTGTGGCTATCTATCCCAATGCTGTGCCTCCTTTCTGACCTAGCTCTCTGCTGACCTTGGCCTGCAAATAGTATATATGATGCTGTGTTTCTGAATAACCCTGCTTGACACCAGCTTCCACAGGACCTCTTGGTCCCAGCTGCTGCTTTTGTCTTCTCTTTCTCATCCCTGGTCCTCCCACTCGACACCTGGCCATTCAGGACCCTTATTCCTGCAGGTTCCAGTCGGGAGACACTGTCTCAAAACAAAGGCACCAATATTTGACCGCTCTAAAGAAATACCTACAAAGTAGCAACTCCAAGGGAGAAGGGTAAAAAGTAAAGCAATCCCAAGTATGAACTGAGGTACTTGTGTCATCATGGACCATAAGAGGGGGCCAAAACTGTACACATATTTCTCATGCCACCCAGGAGAGCCTCAAGTGCAGAGATAGTTATTTCTATTGCATACACTCTGACACCACTAAAACTGAACACTTTAAATGGACTGGCCAAAGCTGAACAAAAATAATGTGTTAAACACAATGATTCATGGGAGCTGGCAAAGAGGACAAGATGGATTTTTTCCTCCCTCATTTTCAAATAATTTGAGTCATAACTTTGAAATTATGCAAATGATAAATCACTACTTATGAAAAATTCCACAAAGTAGCAAAATCAGAAGAATTGTAAAATAAATATTTTAACACCTTGATATATATCTACTCATGGATCTAGAAAGATTTGGAAAATAGCATTATTAATAAAGATAAAAGTAGACAATCACATTTGCACAGGAAAATCAGCTGCTGAAGCAGCTCTCCCCACTGGCAGTCCAACTTGATGGCTGCACTCAGAACCACGTTGCAAAGAAGCTTTCCAATGGACTTTGTGATGAATTGGACAGAGGAAAATAAATCATGGAGGCAGAAGTAGCTGAGAAGGCAGATGCTAGCATTTGGGGTCAAATTTGATGGGTGGCAGAAGCCAGCAGAAACAAACGATCCATACAGACCCCAGGAAAGTCAGATCAGCATCTGGTTCAGATTGGCTGAGTTCCTTGTCAGTTATATGCTAATCCCAGGTTTCAGCACCAGATGAATGGGAAAAAAATGAAATGAAAAGGAAGGACATGACTGCTCCTAGGTTTGGTGGAGGAGAAGGTTTATTGTAGATAAAAGGAAGACATAGCCAGAGGCAGAGACGTCTGGGAGAGTCCACAATGGGCAAGACCCTGAGCCATGTGGGAAGAAGAAGGGAAGGGAGAGGGGGAGAGCCAGACCAAGAAGCCAAGGGTAAAGGGTAGTAAAGGGTTAGACAAAAAGGGTCAGGTGACCAAAATGGCTGGATCATCTAGGGAAGAACAGCCCAGCCCCTGCGCTGGAGACATCTAGTGTAGAGAGTAGGATATACCAGCTGCCATAGTTAGGGCTTCTACTTCTGTGAAGACACACCACGACAGGAAGTGGACTGAGAGGTATCCTGAACACAGGGAACCTCACAGTGTGACCCAACAGTGACACACTTACTCTGAGGCCATACCCACATACTCCAACAAAGCCACACCTCCTAATAGTGCCACTCCCTATGAGCTTATGGGGCCAATTACATTTAAACTACCACATCAGCCATACTCTGTAACAGGCTGGGACTGAGGGATGCTGGGAGAACCTGGCAGACAGGTTTATTTTGGTATATTAAATAGGAACATCAGTTAGCCATTTGCCCCAGGTTTGAGCCTAACAATTGGACCATAAAACTTCCTGTTCAGTGTAGGAATCAAGCTATACAATTGGGATGATGCAGTAACCTTACATCCCTGATGCACTGGGCTGAGAGGATGTCAGTGCCTCTGGGGAGAGGGAATCATGACTGTGGCAGCCGTCATTTACCATTCTCAATGGGATCTTTTAAAAAGAAAAGTCTGTTATACCGTACATATTTATGAATGCTTTGGGATCAAAGTGCGGCTCCTGTGAATCCCAAAGATCAAGTTCTTCCCTAGATTTTAAGTTTGTCATGAAGGTCCTCTCAAATAAAGCTTTACAGATCTAAAACTTTTTTAAAGAAAGATTTAGGCATGTGGCTAGGCCATAGAGCATTTCCACAGTATGTGTCAGACCCTCGGTTCAGTTCCTAGCAGGACAAAACCAATTATTAGCAAAACCAAACTCAATCTCACAGCTGTGCCGTAGAAAGGGTAGCTAGGAAGATAACGGTGGAGGCAGAAGTGCAGTCATGGCAGCTGCTGTCCACGCTGGTACAGGATATTTCTCAGCAAGTGCAGGACCACAGTTAACACCTACACTAAAAACAGGACAGTCAAGATTTGTAAACTTCTGTCATTGGGAGAGGCTGTTGTTCTCTACATAGTTCAATAAGCAATATTTGAAAGGCTCTAAATTCTTTAATTGAAACCTCACTGGTATGGGGTTGTTCTCTCAGTAAGCAGCCGGTAGTGCTGAAGCCGTAATCTCGCATTTCTCCCGTTAGCACCGTCCGCAGTCACTGCAGCTTGTCCTGGCCCAGTTCTGCAATTTCTGAGAAATGCTTATTAATTCATAGCTAGCTGCTCATTCAGGAAATAAGGTTTGAAAAACTTAGGGATCCTTGTCATGGAAGGCTCCTGTAAGCCCAGTACTAGGGAGTCAGAGGCAGGGGGATCACCAACATGAGACCCCATTGTAGTGATATTTCATTTGTATTTTAATAAATAAAACTTGCCTGAAGATTAGAGAGCACAACAGCCCCACTTATCAGCCTTACAGACCAGGCAGTGGTGACACACACCTTTAATCCCAGTAGTGACACTAGTTTGCCATAGAAACGTGGCAGTAATAGTACATGCCTTTAATCCCAGCACTAGAGAGGAATATAAAATAGGAAGAGACAGATTTCAGGCCCAGTTTCATTCTGAGGATTCCTGGAGGCAGGATTGCCATTTTCTTTTTTTTTTCCTTTTTCTTTTTTTTAATTATGTATACAGCATCTGCCTACGTGTATCCTTGAAGGCCAGAAGAGGGCACCAGATCTCATTACAAATGGTTGTGAGCCACCATGTGGTTGCTGGGAATTGAACTCAGGACCTCTGGAAGAGCAGCCAGTGCTCTTAACCCCTGAGCAATCTCTCAGCCCCCATCTTCTTCCCTTACCTGAGGAAGAGGTAAAAGCCAGTGGCTGGGTGCTTTGCTTTTCTGGTGTTCAGGTTGAACCCCATAAGTTCTGATTAGCTTCAAACGCCACATTTTCAAGTTGCCTTCCCACCGTATCACGCCCAGAAATGACAAGCAAACTGGACTTAGGCTTCAGTCTGTTCAAGCACCAACAAGTTAAAAAAAGTCCGGAGTGGTCGCTGGACATGGAGCCACACGCCTACTGCTCCAGCATTGAGCCAGCAGAGGGGTAAGAGGGTTGCAGGGTCAGAGTCAGCCTGGGCTGTGAGGCTTTGTCTCAGACGTCTATAAAGCATTCCATTGAGGCAGTTCAGGTTGAGGGTAGACTTCCCTTGCAGGTACTTGAGGATGAAAATCTTGCACTAACATGAAGGAGTTCACCCTCTCACTTTGACAGTGTCTTGATTGCTTAGGACAGCTGCAAGACAGTGATCAAAATTTATGCACAGACTAGAAGTGGGCTCTTCAAAATCTCACTCTAAAGAGAATAGATATTTCTTACCCTACTTTCATTAAGTTAATTTAGAAATCATTATCATCCACAAGCATCTTATATATGAAAAACAGGTTTGCATTTAGCCTTACAGTATTAAAAATCTGCCCAATTAGCATAAGATAATTCAAGTGTGAACAAATTATTTTACCAAAAATAATGTATAGCTTTGTGTCAGAAAAATTTTTTACTACTAAGTTTTTTTTGGGGGGGGGATGCTGGTAATCAAATTCAGGACATTTCAAGTGCTGGGATTAATGGCACACACCACCTCTAAATTACTTTATTTAATTTTGAGATCTGAGATTTGAGAAAAGAATCTAAGTAATTGTCCAGTCGACTGGAGCCTTGGGCCATGGAGGCTTAAGAACAGATCCAAAATGGTCTCCAAAGCTCAAAAGCATCATAGAGCTCAGAGTGACCAAGCAGAGGAAGAAAGGAGGTTAAAACAGACCAAAACAATCAAACAAACAAAAGCCTCCAAGAGATGGACACGAGCAAAAAAGAATAAGGAAAAGAGTGTGCTGATAAGCAGTTGTCAGTCCAGGCAGCTTCCCAGGGTCCAGAGGCAGCCGACAGTCCTGAAGAAAGCACCCAGACCCAGAGCTGGACAGTGAGGCCTCCAGTGCACACCTGAGCACACTCACCAAGCATCCCAGAGTCAGCTAGTGAGAGTGAAGAACAATGGGAGGAGTGGCTAGCTTTGTTTTTGTCTTGAACATACATGTCAAAAAAGTGTTGTCATGTTAAAGGTCTCTTCCTTGCTGCCAAATATGCTTTAAAGTATTGACTGAGTGAAGAGAAAAGAAAGGTGTTGAGAGGTGAGACAGATGCTCAGTTAGCATTTTCTTCTAAGCTCTGGCAGGCCTCGTGACTTTACCTGTCTGTTCAAAAGAAACACACTTGAAGTTTAAGCGCATTTTCCTTTATCCAAATGCTCTTCTTGTTACAGATACACTATTTTCCTTTTAAAACTATGATTAGTTCATCATAGATTACAATCTAAACACACTCTGTAGTAAGATCAATATAAGTGATCATAAAGAACTGTGAATAATTTTGAAATAAATAACTGCACCATAATGAAGGTTATCTAATTATGTGGCAATTAAAAATATTCACTCATGACAAATTTAGAGAACTTTTCAATTTTCATTAACATACATTTCTCTACTTCTTCAAATACATAGAATGTAACATGAATTCTAATGGTCTGGAGATAGATGTATTTGAAATGAAAATGGATATCAACTTATAACGGCTTACTTAGATAAACAAGCAAAGGCTCTCCTGTTGGCCCTGAGGGAGTGATTCACTGTCATTTTTTTCTGTTCCAGCTGCCTGGTAAGTAGGAGAACTTTTAAAAGTACTGCTTGATTATTTTGGTCATAACGTGACCTCTGGACGAACATAATAAACTTAGTATCTTTCCCTAGAACAGTCTCCAGGCTGCTCCTGGCACTGAGGATGGATGGTGACTCAGAGCAGAAGGCAGCAAGTGAGACGCGCTCTGAGACACAGTCTGCTGCTGGTTGTTGGAAACAAGATAAAGTCTTGTCTTCCGCATGGGCACAGTCTGCTGCTGTTGTTAGAAACAAGATAAAGTCTTGTCTTCCGCACGAGGCACAGTCTGCTGCTGTTGTTAGAAACAAGATAAAGTCTTGTCTTCCGCGTGGGGCACAGTCTGCTGCTGTTGTTAGAAACAAGATAAAGTCTTGTCTTCTGCGCGGGGCACAGTCTGCTGCTGTTGTTGGAAACAAGATAAAGTCTTGTCTTCAGCGCGGGCTCCCCCCAGCTCTTGCTCCTGTGTAAGGGTGGCCATTATTTTCATTCTCCTTCGGTTGCTTCTCTGATAAAGACTTCCCTCTCAGCCAGGTCTTTTGGTGCATTCCTGCCATCCAAAGAAGTTGGGAGGAGAGGCCAGAAGGTTGAGTTCAAGGTTATATTGGTTATATTCACTAGACAGAGTTTATGTACGAGGCCAGCCTAGGCTGCATGAAAGCCTGTCTCAAAAAGTCAAAAAAAAAATAAAAATAAAGATCTGGTCTCTTGTGTAGGTCTGCTTATAAAGTATGGGCTAAACAATGGTTCTCCTTACCCAAGGATTGAACATCAATGCTGGCTGAAACACTGACAGCTGCTCAGCACACACTGTTGTTCTTACACAAACGTCAATAGAGCCAGCCATAAATGGAGCCCATGGGCTTTTAGAAATGGCCGCTTTCCATGACCAAACAGTAGTCAAGAGATTTGAAACATGGTTAGAGAGGCCCTACTAAATAATGCTGAGGTTTGTCTTGTCTGGACCCCTGATGGCTCTCCTGCTCGGCTCTGTTTGTTTGTTTGTTTAAGAGAAAACTGTCTTTTATCATTTTACATACCTATCCCAGTTCCCACTCCCTCCCTTCCTCTTGTTCCCTTCACCTTTTCCCCTACCTCACCCCCTATCCATTCCTCAGAGAGGGTAAAGACTTCCCATGGGGAGTCAACAAAGTCTAGCACATTGTTTTGGGGCTGGACCAAAGGCCCTCTCCACTATACCTAGACTGAGCAAGGTATCCCTCCTAAGAGAATGGTTCAAAAAAGCCAGTACAAGCAGTCGGGATAAATTCTGGTCTCACTGCCAGTGGCCCCACAGTCTTCCCCAGCCATACAACTATCACCCACATTCAGAGGGCCTAGTTTGGTCCTATGCTGGTTCCCCTACTGTCAGTCCTGAGTCAGTGAGCTCCAGTTGGCTCAGTCAAGCTGTTTCAGTGGGTGTTCCCATGATGGTCTTGACCCCTTTGCTCATATTCTCACTCCTCCCTCTCTTTGGCTAAACTTTGGGAACTCAGTCCAGTGCTCTGCTGTGGATCTCTGCCTCTGTTTCCATCAGTTGCTGGATGAAGGTTCTATGGTAATATTTAAGATCAGTCTGACTACAGGGCAAGGCCAGTTCGGGCCCCCTCTCCTCTATTGCTTAGGGTCTTAGATGGGGTCATCCTTGTGGATTCCTGGGAATTTCTCTAGTTCCAGGTTTCCTGCTAGCCCCATAAAGGCTCCCTCAATAAAGATAGCTCTTTTCTTGCTCTCCCTCTCTGTCCTTGTGTCATCTTGACCATTCTATCCCCTCAAGCTCTCCTTCCCTCTCCCTTTCTCCCCCACCCCCACACTCCTAATTTTCTCAGGAGATTTTGTCTATTTCCCCTTCCCAGTGGGATCCATGTATGTTTCTCTTATGTTCTCCTTGTTACCTCGTTTCTCTGGGGTAGTGGAATATAGGCTCATTATCCTTTGCTTTATGTCTAATATCCACTTATGAGTGAGTACATACCATGCTTGTCTTTCTGGGTCTGGGTTACCACACTCAGGCTATTTTTTCTAATTCTATCCATTTGCATGCAAATTTCAAGATGTCATTTTTTTTTTTTACTGCTGAGTAGTATTCTAATGTGGGATTCCCCTCTGTATGCTGTGAATATCATTGGTTAATAAAGAAACTGGCTTGGCCTGATAGGGTAGAACAGAGCTGGGCAGGAATAACTAAACTGAATGCTGGGAGAAGGAAGGCAGAGTAAGGGAGAAGCCATGGAGCTGCTGCTGGAGACACACATGCTAGAACCTTACCAGTAGGCCACGAGCCACGTGGTAAAATATAAAATAATGGAGATGGGTTAATTCTAGATGTAAGAGCCAGCTAGCAAGAGGTTTAAGTAATTGGCCAAGCAGTGATTTAATTAATACGGTTTCTGTGTGGTTATTTTGGGAGTCTGGACAGCCGGGAAATGAACAAGCGGCCTCCTTGCTACAGTACTCCATTGTGTAAATGTACCACATTTTCTCTATCCATTCTTCAGTTGAGGGTCATTTGGTTGTTCCCAGGTTCTTGGTATTAAAAATAATACTGCTATGAACATAGTTGAGCAAATGTCTTTATAGTATGATTGAGCATCCTATGGGTATATTCCCAAGAGTAGTATTGCTGGATATTAAGGCAGGTTGATTCCCACTTTTCTGAGAAATCGCCACACTGATTTCCAAAGTGGTTGTACAAGTTTGCATTCCCAACAGCAATGAAAGAGTGTTTCCCTTACTCCACAACCTCTCCAGCATAAACTGTCAATCGTGTTTTTGATCTTAGCCATTCTGACAGGCATAAGATGGTATCTCAGAGTCATTTTGATTTGCATTTCCCTGATGGCTAAGGATGCTGAACACTTCCTTAAGTGTCTTTTGGCCATTTGAGATTCTTCTGTTGAGAATTTTCTGCTTAGATCTGTACTCTTTAGCTGGAATTATTTGGTATTTTGATGTCTAGTTTCCTGAGTTCTTTATATATTTTGGAAATCAGTCCTCTGTCTTATGTGGGGGTGGTAAAGATCTTTTCCCGTTCAGTAGGCTGTTTTTTTTTTTTTGTCTTATTGACTATGTTCTTTGCTTTAGAGAAGCTTCTCAATTTCAGGAGGTCCCATTTATTTATTTTGATCTCAGTGTCTGTGCTGCTGAGGTTAATTTTAGAAGTGGTCTCCTGTGCCCATGCATTGAAGGCCACTTCCCACTTTCTCTTCTATCAGGTTCAGTGTGGTTGGATTTATATTGTGGTCTTTAATTCATTTGGACTTGAGTTTTGTGCATGGGGATAGATATGTATCTATTTTCATTTTTCTACATGTTGACATCCAGTTATACCAGCACCATTTGTTGAAGATGCTTTCTTGTTTCCATTGCATAATTTTAGCTTCTTTGTCAAAAATCAGATGCTCATATGTGTGTGGATTAATATCCAGGTCTTTGATTCGATTCCATTGGTCAACCTCTCTGTTTTTATGCCAATACCAAGCTGTTTTCAGTACTGGAGCTCTGTAATAGAGCTTGATGTCAGGGATGGTGATGCCTCTGGAAGTTCCTTTATTGTACAGGATTGTTTTGGCTATCCTGGGTTTTTTTTGTTTTTCTGTATGAAGTTGATTATTGTTCTTTCAAGGTCTGTGGAGAATTTTGTTGGGATTTTTATAAGGCTTGCATTGAATCTATAGATTGCTTTTGGTAGAATTGCCATTTTTACTATGTTGATCCTACCTATTCAAGAGCATGGGAAATCTTTCCATTTTCTGGTGTCTTCTTCAGTTTCTTTCTTCAAAGACTTAAAGTTCTCATCATACAGGTCTTTCACTTATTTGGTTAGAGTTACTCCAGATATTTTATGTTATTTGTGGCTATTGTGAATGGTGATGTTTCTCTGCTATCTTTCGTAGGCCCATTATCATCTGTATATAGGAGGGCTACTGATTTTTTTTGAGTTGATCTGTCCTGCCACAATACTGAAGGTGCTTATCAACTGTAGCTATCCTAATATCTAACAAAAATAGACTTCAAACTAAAATCAACCAGAAGAGCTGGAGAAGGACACTCCATATTCATCACAGGAAAAATCTATGAAGATGAGGTCTCAATCCTGTTGGTTGGGCTAATCAAGTTGAGCCAGGTGGGGAATGGACCGGAGGTTTTGCCCCTGTACCTAGGGCCTAGAGACTGAGTTGTCCAGCTGGGGAGCTGGTCACTCACCTCTTGGTCTGCTCAGTGCAGTTGTAGTCTGTACATCAGAGATCCTCTGAGGTTGCAAGGGATGGATGGGCTTGGCGATGGAGTGAGATTTGCAGCTTACAGGGACTGATCCATGTGTGTGTTGGAGTGGTCTACCTGCAGGAGACTTACCTGCTGGCTGGCTAGTGAAGCTGACATGTGGGGGAGGGACGCTGGGTTTTGTCCAGCTGGATGGCCGATCACTCACCTCTTGGTCTGCCTCAACTCTGTTTTTGGGGGGCTCTGTACTGTCAACTTTCTGGTTTCTGGAAAGAGTTAATGGCCTTAAAGTTACACATGGAAGAGTTTGGGGTATAAACAGGTAGGTCTCTGAGCAGGCAGTAAGGAAATCCACATAAGATTATCCAGGGAGATTTTGACTTCTAAGGGCTCCTTTAATGAAGTTCAACTCTAGCTTAAAAAGCTACAAGCTAAGCTTTGCCTATTGGGAATCATCAATGAGGGGTGAAAATAAGACAGAGGAGGACGCAATGGATGATATTAATGCAAACTTGACAAGATCTACAGTTATCTAGGAGATAAAACTCTGGGCATGTCTGGCAAGGGCTTTCTAGATTGAGTTAACTGATAGGAAAAGCCACCCTAAGTGTGAATGACACTATTCCATTTATTGGAGAAAGCAAGATAGTGCCTCCATTTATCTTTTCCTGGTCTGTGACTTTGAATGCAGTGAGACTAGCTGCTTCACACCTATCACTGCTCATGAACTGCGCCCTCACACCCGGTGCTGCCCACCATGCATCCTGCCATGTTGGACTGCGCCCTCGCACCCGGTGCTGCCCACCACGCATCCTGCCGTGACGGACTACACCCTCGCACCCAGTGCTGCCCACCACGCATCCTGCCGTGACGGACAGCAGTCTCGCACCCGGTGCTGCCCACCACACATCCTGCCGTGACGGACTGCGCCCTCACACCCGGTGCTGCCCATCACGCATCCTGCCGTGATGGACTGTGCCCTCAAGCTTCATGCTGAAACATGATAGTTTTGCATGGTATTTTGTCACAGCCACAGAGACAGTAATTTATACAGAGAATTTATTACCCTCAGTGCTGTCTAAGGGACCAATATGAATTGTCATCCTACCGTAATCATGTTTATCTTTAAGACAGGGCACGTGTAAGCCAGAAATTCCCTCAGGTGGGCTGGCAAACTGGTTGAATCCAAGATGGCTGCCAGAATGAAGTCATACACCCTCTATCCTCATTAACATTCCATCTGCAAGATAAAGGACAATGGTCTTAGTGTCAGGACAGTTGAAGAATGTCATATTCTGATAAGAAGGAGCAATAACAGGAGCAAAAAGAGGTGGTGCCTGGATTTATGGAAAACTGTTGTATGAGGCACGGGCCATGTTCCTGGTGCCCGGCTAGCTTAACCCCCAAAATAATTACACAGAAACTGTATTCATTTAAATACTGCCTGGTCCATTATCTCCAGCCCCTTATTGGCTAACTCTCACATATTAATTTAACCCATCTCCATTAATCTGTATTGCCACTTGACTGTGGCTTACCGGCATGAATTTAACCAGAGTCCATCTCGGGCAGGAAAACCATGGTGTCTGCCTATTTGTCCTTCTTTCCAGAATTCTGATCAGTCTACTCTGCCTACCTAAGGGCTGCCCTATCAAAAGGCCAAGGCATTCTCTTTATTCAACCAATGAAAGCAACAGAAATACAGAAGGACCTCCTACACCATTTCCCCTTTTTCTGTTTAAACAAAAAAGAAAGGCTTTCATTTTCACATAGTAAAATTACATATAACAGAACAGTTATCAAGCAAGAATTACAGTTACAATATTTATATCTATTTTATCTTTTATCATAACAAAGGAAAACTATAACTATCCATTCTTCAACTCCATCAAAGACTCCAGAAGGATATAATATTACCTAAGTAAACAAGAAGTAAGCAACTTCCAAACTCTAGAAATGACAGAGACATCTCACTGCCTGGACAGCCAACCAAAGTTTTTCTGTACCATTGGGGCATCCATCTTTAGCCTTCAGGCCCATAATATCCAGCAGACATTTCCATGAAGCAGGAAAATTTAAAGACAGTTCAGTCACTTTCTTTTGTATCCTGCAGAATGTCTTGCAGACTCTTTCATGAAACAGGAACCCCGAAGCATCATCTCACCTTTAGGCAAGTTCAGTAGTCCTCTCTCTGTGGGTTCTTTGTGTCCAGTTTATGCAACAGCCCAGGCGAGAGCAGTTTCTTGCCCAAATGGCTAACCAACTCAATAAGGAGCCTCTTCGATGCCCATCTTCCTCTTGAAGTAGATTGGTTCTGCCAGGAGCAGACATGTCTCATTGTCATGAAAAGCCCTAAGTTATTAAAACATCTTAAATGCCATATTGTGTAGTCTTTGAAAGACATGAAGAATGCCTATCTAACTGAAATATATCTCTATATATCTAGAAAATCTAACTAACATGACTACAAAGTTGACTATATCAATGATTATCCATTAACAACCTATATTTCCCAATTATACATTACATTTTTTAAATGAACTACATAATCATGATACCTTAATCAAGATCAGAAATACATATACATATAACAAAATTGACCTTAAATTTGTATCAATAAATCAAGATGTATACCAATGCAAATTATTCATATCTATATCATATCCCCCTTTAAATGTAAAAGAACATTTATAAACAATATTTGGGAATATGGGCATAGTTTTTTTTCTCTTCAAACTGCTTCGTGCTGTATGGGGGTGCTGTTAATCAGGTCTTTCATGGTATATCCTGTGTGTCAGGTTCATCTCAGTCGGCAGTTGAGTGAAGTAATTTTCTGAAGGTGTTCACGGTGTCCTTTCAGGAGGCCGTGGTCTATCATACCATATTGGTCTAGAAGGAATCCACAGGGTCTCATCCTCTGTGAAAACAAAAGAAGAGCCTCTTTTCAAAGCATCATATCTTTAGACCCAAATTCTGAAGTCATAATACCTTTAGAACATATATGTTGGTTTAGTTTGGCAGCCCATACAATGAAAAATCTTTCTGTACTTAGCTCCTTTACAGTCAAAAAATTTAAAGAAAACACAATAAAATACATAATCCAGACATTCTGTGAATTTTCCATTTTTATGTGGCTTATTATTATTTTTTAATCTATAACTATCTGTACTCTGTCTCTTTAAAGACTTTACCATTTTTAAAAAGCATCTCTCTATACTCTTTATTTCTTTTCTCTTTTAAGCCTACTATGTACCTTTATTCAACAGTGTGACCCATTTAGAGGTCTTTTATGTCTGAATCTGTCCTATTGTGAATCTGTAATTCTTTACTATCCAGGAGCATTTCTTAAAAACTTAAGTTGCACCATGTAGGGGTTATATGGTACTGCCTGTTTCCTGCCCAGTCTAAACCTTAACTGCGCTTTTATTATGATAATTATGATAGTTTCTGCCTGAGACCAGCACAGTTCAGCATGGCAGAGCTGCTCCTGCCTCAGAGCCATCTGGTGTCTGAGGTACAGGTACACAACAGTCCACATTGCCATCAAGCAAGCCATAGTACTTTAGTCAGAAACCCCATCCAAATGCTCTGTCTCCAGCAGGAACCAGAGATGGCACAGGCAGCATAGCCCAGAAAGAAGGCATTTTAAAACCACCACAGCTTTTTTACTGTTGCGGCTGCTGAGTGAGGAAATTTTCTCTGTGGCACCCCGCTATCAAACAGGAAAAACTCTCTTAAACTCTGTATTCTTTTTGAAGCTCTCTCAGATTTTACATGGAGTCAGTCAATCACATTGGGCAGCCAATTTGTTGTATGAGGCTCGGGCTGCGTTCCTGGTGCCTGGCTAGCTTAACCCCCAAAATAATTACACAGAAACTATATTCATTTAAATACTGCCTGGTCCATTATCTCCAGCCCCTTATTGGCTAACTCTCACATATTAATTTAACCCATCTCCATTAATCTGTATTGCCACTTAACTGTGGCTTACCAGCATGAGTCTAACCAGTGTCCATCTTGGGCAGGAAAACCATGGTGTCTGCCTGTCTGTCCTTCTTCCCAGAATTCTCCACCCACCTAAGGGCTGCCCTATCAAAAGGCCAAGGCATTCTCTTTATTCAACCAATGAAAGCAACAGAAATACAGAAGGACCTCCTACACCAGAAAACCAACACTCCCCAGGGCCCCAGGATGTGGAATATCCTTTTGTTCACATGAATATGTATTACTCTCATTAACTAATGAAGAGCTGACTGGCACCCAGCGAATAGATCCAGAGTCAATGATTTCTACCAGAACAGGTCTAACTCCAAGCCAAGGGACATCTGCAAGAGGAGATCCAGACCAAGATTTACAGAAACAGATCAAAGCCAGCAGCCTAGACCAAAGTAGGCTTGAGACAGCAAACTCCAAGAGAGCATGGTGTAGGAGGGTCCTTCTGTATTTGGGTTGCCTTTATTGGTTAATAAAGAAACTGCCTTGGCCTTTTCATAGGGCAGGACTTAGATAGACAGGGAAAGAGAACAGGATACTGGAAAGGGGACAGAGTTAGAGAGAGCCGCCACCATGAAGCTCCCAGGTCACACACGCTGAATCTTTCCTGGTAAGCCATGACTCGTGGTGACACACAGATTATTAGAAATGGGTTAAACAAATATGTGAGAGTTAGCCAATAAGAGGCTAGAGCTAATGGGCCAGGCAGTATTTAAATGAATACAGTTTCCATGTAATTATTTCAGGTATAAGCTAGCCAGGCACAGGGCAGCGGGAGCTGGGTGGCCGCTGGGACCAAAAGCAGGCCTGCGCGTCTCTTGCAACAAGAGCAGACCAAAACATAGGAGCACTGAGCTACCTCCAGGAACAGGAATAACCAACGGAGTAACTAGAACTGTGACCCTGACTGTACCACTAGGAAAACCATCTTAGCTTTTGATCTACTGGCCCCTAGGAGATTATTCAACAGAATCTCAGACAGCACCAACCACACCCATTAGAGGAAAAGATGAGTAGAAAAGGTAAGATCACAAGCTACACCACAAAGAGCAACACAATACCAGTGAAACCCAAAGACCCTACAAAAGTAAGACCTGAACAAGCAAATATGGATGAACCAGAAGAAAATGATCTAAAAAATAATCACAAGAGAATATCTGAAATTATTAAAGATGAATTGAGAAATTACCTTAAAGAAATGGAAGAAAAAACAAACAAAAATTGGAAGATATCAACAAATCACTTAAAGAAAACCAAGAAAAAGAACTCAGACATATAACAGAAACTATTCAGGACTTGAAAACTGAGATAGAAAAAATAAAGAAAAACAAGCTGAAGGAATTATAGAAACAAAAATCATGAGAAAAAGATCAGGAACCACAACTGCAAGTATAAACAACAGAATACAAGAAATGGAAGAGAGAATCTCAAGCACTTAAGATACAATAGAGGAAATAGACTCATCAGTTAAAGAAAACATTAAATCTAACAAAAGCTTAACTGAAAATATCCATGAAATATGGGACAACATAAGAATAATAGGTATAGAAGAAGGAGAAGAAAGTCAACTCAAAGGCACAGAAAATTTATTTAACAAAATCATAGAAGAAAACTTTCCCTACCTAAAGAAAGACATGCCTATGAAGATACAAGAAGTTTACAGAACAACAAATAGACTGGATCCAAAAAAAAGGTCCTCTGGCCACATAATAATCAAAACACTAAACATACAGAGTAAAGAAAGAATATTAAGAGCTGCAAAGGAAAAAGGACAAGTAACATATAAAGGTAGACCTATCAGAATTACACCTGACTTCTCAGTGAAGACAATGAAAGCCAGAAGGTCATGGTCAAGCATTATGAAGACATTGAGAGACCACAGATGCCAGCCCAGGCTACTATACCCAGCAAAACTGTCAATCACCATAGAAGGACAAAACAAGATATTCCATGACAAATCTAGATTTCACCAATACCTAGCCAAAAACCCAGCCCTACACAAAATACTAGAAGGAAAACTCCAACCCAAGCAAGATGGCTATACCAACAAAAACACACACAATTGATGATCTCATTACAGCAAATCCCAAAGAAGAAAAAATGCACAAATAACATCACCAACAATGAAAACCAAATTAACAGGAGATAGCAATCACTTGTCATTAATATCCCTTAATGTAAATAGACTCAACTCACCCATAAAAAGGCACAGGCTAACAGATTGGATATGAAAACAGAACCCATCCCTCTTCTGCATACAAGAAACACATCTCAACCTCAAAGACAGACATCATCTCAAAGTAAAAGGTTGGGAAAAAGTATACCAATCAAATGAACCTAAGAAACAAGCAGGTGTAGCTATCCTAATATCTAACAAAATAGACTTCAAGCTAAAATCAGTCCAAAGAGACAAAGAAGGACATTTTATATTAGTCACAAGGAAAATCCATCAGGAGGAAATGTCAATATTGAACATCTATGCTCCAAATACAAGGGCACCCTCATATGTCAAAGAAATACTTCGAAAGCTTAAATCAAATATTAAACCCCACACACTGATAGTGGGAGACTTCAACACTCCCCTATCACCACTGGACAGATCAATCAGACAAAAAATGAACAGAGAAATAAGAGAACTAACAGATGTTATGACTCAAATGGACTTAACAGACAGCTATAGAATATTCCATCCAAACAGAAAAGAATATACCTTCTTCTCAGCACCTCATGGAACATTCTCAAAAATTGACCACCTACTCAGTAACAAAACAAACCTCAACAAATACAAGAAAATTGGAATAACACAATATACCTTATCAGATCACCATGCTTTAAAACTAGAAGTCAACAGCAATACCAAATCCAGAAATCTCACAAACACATGGAAATTAAACAGTGCTCATCTGAATCATCAATAGGTCAAGGAAGAAATAAAAGGGGAAATTAAAGACTTTCTAAAGTTCAATGAAAATGACCACACAACATACCCAAATTTATGGGACACAATGAAAGCAGGGTTAAGAGGCAAGTTCATAGCACTAAATGCCTACAAAAAGAAGCTGGAAAAATCCCACACTAGTGAATTAACAGAACATTTGAAAACTTTAGAACAAAAAAGAAGCAAACTCACCTAAGAGAACTAGACAGCAGGAAATAATCAAACTGAGAGCTGAAATCAACAAAATAGAAACAAAGAAAACAATACAAAGAATCAATGAGACAAAGAGTTGGTTCTACGAGAAAATAAAGGAAATAGACAAACCTTTATCCGAACTAACCAAAAGGCAGAGAAAGAATATACAAATTAACAAAATCAGAAATGAAAAGGGGGACATAACAACAGACACGGAGGAAATACAGAGGATAATCAGGTCATATTTTGAAAACCTGTACTCCACAAAATTGGAAAACTTAAAGGAAATGGACAACTTTCTGGATAAATATCACTTACTAAAATTAAATCCAGACCAGATAAGCAAATTAAACAGACTTATAACTGCTGAAGAAACAGAAACAGTCATCAAAAGTCTCCCAAACAGAAAAAGCCCAGGACCAGATGGTTTCAGCTCAGAATTCAACAAGACTTTCAAAGAGGAATTAATACCAATACTCCTCAAATTATTCCACAGAATAGAAACAGAGGGAACATTGCCAAACTCTTTTTATGAGGCTACAATTACCCTGATACCCAAACCACAGAAAGACAATACTAAGAAAGATTTACAGACCAATCTCTCATGAACATTGATGCAAAAATACTAAATAAAATACTAGCAAATAGAATCCAAGAACACATCAGAACTATCATCCACCATGACCAAGTCGGCTTCATCCCACAGATGCAGGGATGGTTCAACATACGAAAATCTGTCAATGTAATCCACCATATAAACAAGCTGAAAAATAAAAACCACATGATCATCTCATTAGATGCTGAAAAAGCATTTGACAAAATACAACAACCCTTCATGATAAAAGTCTTGGAGAGGGAAGGGATACAAGGAACATACCTAAACATAATTAAGGCAATATACAGCAAGCCAACAGCCAACATCAAACTAAATGGAGACAAACTCCCAGCAATTCCACTGAAATCAGACAAGACAAGGTTGTCCACTCT
>PVIU01029826.1:0-16979 GCA_004026605.1 Ondatra zibethicus | reverse complement strand
TTCTATTTCCATCCATTTGCATGCAAACTTCAAGATGTCCTTGTTTTTTACCGCTGAGTAGTATTCTAATGAGTATATAATCCACACTTTCTTGATCCATTCTTCCATTGAGGGGCACCTAGGTTGTTTCCAGATTCTGGCTATTACAAACAATGCTGCTATGAACATAGTTGCACAAATGCTTTTGTAGTATGATTGGGCATCTCTTGGGTATATTCCCAAGAGTGGTATTGCTGCCTGAGGTAGGTTGATTCCCAATTTCCTGAGAAACTGCCACACTGATTTCCAAAGTGGTTGCACAAGTTTGCATTCACACCAGCAATGGATGAGAGTTCCCCTTACTCCACATCCTCTCCAGCATAGGGAATCATTGGTGTTTTTGATTTATATTAAGAAAGACACCTGTTGCAAACTTTCCTCATCTTGTTGAATGAAAACAGTGTAATAAAGAAGACACTAAAAATTATCCAGAAAGCACTATAAAGAATGTTTCCCCCTGTAACTTTCCACTCCCTTAATGCCACGTGGCTATACATGCAGTTATGTTCAGGCAGGTTATATGTTGTGTGACATTTGGCCACATATTCAAGTTTATGCCTGTTTGAAAAAATATAAAACAATTTTTAATTTGCTTTTTTGACTTTTGGTGTTCCTAAACATCATAAACATGTTGCATCTACAGTAATTCAGTGGCAGCGTCTTTCACTTTTCACTCCAACTTCCTACTGGGATGTTGGTGTCCTTCAGTCTCTGGACTCCCTCAGAATCCTACTGAGGAGCTGAGTTTGGGTGAAATCTCTTGGTAACTAAGACTTTGCCACCCAGTGCTACCAGCTGATCTTATTGAAAACTCTCATTGCTGGACTCTTGCACTAAACTTCTTCCTTCTTTTTTCTTTGCCATCAAGATAATGGCATCTCACCTGAGGTTTCTCAAATTCTTGGGCAACATTTGACAATGTATAGCTATGTTTTGACTTCCATTAGGTTTAAATCTACATTTAGAGGCCAGGGTACTATACATTCTGTAATATCCATGTTGAGTAACCGGGTCTAAGGAGGGCACTGTTGGCATTTACTTTACTTTCTTTTTGTTAAAATAATTTTTATTGAGTTTGTTCTCTGAAAATTTCATATATGTATAAAGAGCATATTTATTTTACTTTGATTATTATAATGCCCAATCATTTTGAGTTTACTGCCCACCATATTAATCCCCCTATCCCTACAAGTTCTTTTCCTACATTCATGACATCTTAGGTTTTTTGTTTGTTTTGTTGGTTAGATATTATTTTTTCATTGAGTTCAACCAGGATCATCTTGATTACCAGGGATTTGGAACTATCCATTGAAGCTGGTGATCTCATAGGTGGGTATACAAAGAAAACAATGAATTCTTCTCCAGAATTCATCAGTAGCCAATAGTTTACCAGAGAGGGTAAACATTCCTCTATTCCATGATTGACATTCTACTTATATTTATATGGTTATATGATTTCAGGAATGATCACTTGGTGTTAGTAGGTCCTGTGGTGTTGTATGTCCATTGAAGACAATCACAGCTGCTATGAGATCATGACCATGATGTCTCTGCCATGCCCAGAAGACAGTATTTTACAATCCTTATCTCTGCCTATTGATTCTTATATTCTTTTCAGCCCCTCTTCCATGACAGTTTATCTAAAGAACTCTGTAAATTTGTTTCTAGGTCCTATGACCTTTTCAGGCAGGGATATTTAACTGTACCAGCTATAGAATTTACTCTTGTAGAGGAGTCAACAATCCAATCAAAAAAGCTTTAGTTGGTCACCCCCATAACAATTGCACTACTATACTTGTGAGGATATTTACCTAACAGGTTGGTGTTAGGTCTCAAAGAAACCTGACCCTTAACATCAACAAAAGACCTGGATGTTAGTATTCAAAGACACACACAAACACAAAATCAAATTGGGTAAAGTTTCTTCAGTACCTGTGACTCCAACCAACACATCCTGTCTTCTACCCTAAACTTCTCCCTTCCAGGGCTTTGGGCTTCTGTTACCCTTCCCCTAGCATCTGATTCTATATAAGCTCAGTCATTTAGTCAGGTGGTCTCTTGGTTTCCTGGCTCATTCCTAGACTCTTGGCTTCTGGTTGGCTTTGCTTCTGGATCTCCTAGTCCACTGGGCCCACTTTCATCTCTCTAAGCCCTGTCTTTTCAAGATTCAGTTCAGCTTGCTGGCCATGTTCAGTCTAGACTCATCCAGACGCCTTTGTCTGTTTTCTCCTTCCTATCTACCATAAATGTTCTTCTCAAGTCTACCTTGGAACAGTAATATCCTCGTTTTTTCATTCACTTGCTATTGTGGGTCATAGACTTGATAACTTGGTAAGATTGTCAATGTTTTCCCTTTGACATTGAATTATCCCAAGTAGCTGATGTTTGTTCATCTCTACTACTAATCCTCTAAGTCCCATGAGGACTAGACTCTACTTTGTCCATCATATGGAGAGTGAAGACAAAAGATCAGAAAGGCTAAGTAACTTACTAGGACTGACATAGATGAGACATGCTAACTCTGGGTTTTGAAACTTGGTTCTCTGCTTCATTTTACAATGCTTACCTCTTTCATCTTTATGACTAATTTGTTAATTTAGACCACCACATGTATTTCTTACATTATACTAATTACCATATAGCTTTCCTGATTCTTACCTTCACCAGTTAGTCTTTCTGAAATGCAGTCCAGTCTTCTTCCTCTCCTGGTTATAACATCCTTTGATAGCTTCTCACATGACCACATCGCCATGGTGCTTCTCCTCACCCTTTCAATCTACTGGCTATTCAAGACTTCCCAAGATACGAAGTTCCAGCAATGTTCTAGTTCCAGATTTATCTTTACAAGCATTGAATTTCTTACCTTTACTTACCAACTAAACACTTACCCAGATCATCAGTATGATTTTGTTGTCAAACTGTTTGTTTATATGTTGATACAATCTCAGACTTAAAGAAAAATTGAAAGAGTAATGAAAAAAATTTCCCTATGCCTAGCACTCCTGATGCTAAGAATTTACTATCTCTCTCTCTCTCTCTCTCTCTCTCTCTCTCTCTCTCTCTCTTCCTTTCCTCTTTCCATACCTTCTTTTCTTCTTTTTCCTTTCTTTTAAGCAAAACTGATTTAATATAAGTTTATATAGATAGGTAGAAACACAGTTAACCTTCCAAAATACTTTTATTGTTGTAATTTTTTTTACAGTATCCTTTGAAAAATGTCTCAAAACTCAACTTCTTTTGTTGCAAAAGTGACTTTAAAATGCAATGTTATTCATTAAGCATTAATTAAAAAAATAAGATTATAAGTGAAAACATCAACATTACACCAGAAGAGAATAACTTCACTAGAAATGCTTTTTGTTGTCTAGTTTCTCTGGGATTGTGAATTGTAGATTGGTTTTCTTTGCTTTATGTCTAAAAGCCACTTATGAGTGAGTACATATGATGTTTGTCCTTCTGGGTCTGAGTTACTTCACTCAATATGATGTTTTCTAGATCTATCCATTTGCCTGAGATTTCAGGATGTCATCATTTTTTCTGCCGTGTCATACTCCATTGTATAAATGTACCTATTTCTTTTTTTTTTTAAAGTTTTTCCAGACAACGTTTCTCTTTAGAACTAGGTCTTGTAGGCCAGGCTGTCCTTGAACTTACAGAGATTTGCCTGCCTCTGCCTCCCAAGTGCTTGGATTAACAGCTTGTGCCACCACCACCAGACAAATTATACCTATTATACAACACTTTATTTCTTTGATAAAATTTGTGTTACTTGTTAAAATGAGTTGTGATTTGTTTACAAAAGAGTAAGAATTCATTATCACTTAATGATTGAAAATGACACAGTGAATCTAGCTTTGGAAACCAAAGCAACCCAAATACGAACTCTTTAAAACATGCTGTTGAATGACCATAAACATACTGATTTCTTTTCTCTTATAATTTTGAGCTCTGTACTGTGACTTACGGAGACAGAACTAGCTGAAAATACCTAGACTGGTAAAAGATATGCAGAATCTGGTAACTAGCTGCTTACATTGCCTTAAGGAATAGTTCTTATATGTAACATAAAATTAAGACATACAGAAAATGTTCTGTAGGTCTCATGAAGTTCTAAGGATGATATCACATTTATGAACATCTTACTTCTCTATTCACTATGCACTGATATATATATGAATAATTTGCATTGGTATGGATTTTGCTTTATTGATATAAATTTAAGGTAAATTTTGTTATATGTATATGTAGTATTTCTGCTCTTGATTAAGGTATTGTGATTGTTTGGTTCATTTAAAAATATAATGTATAATTAGGAAATATAGGTCATTAATGGATAATCATCGATAATAGTCAAGCTTGTAGTCATGTTAGTTAGATTTTCTAGATATATAGAGATACATTTCAGTTAGATAGGCATTCTTCATATCTTTCAAAGACTACAGAATATGGCATTTGAAATGTTTTAATAACTTTGGGCTTTTCATGACAATGAGACATGTTTGCTCCTGGCAGCACCAATCTACTCCAAGAGAAAAATGGGCATCGAAGAGGCTCCTTATGGAGTTTGTTAGCCATTTAGGCAAGAAACTGCTCTTGCCTGGACTGTTGCATAAACTGGACACGAAGAACCTGCAGAGAGAGGACTGCTGAACTTGCCTAAAAGTGAGATGATCCGGGGTTCCTGATTCATGAAAGAGTCTGCAAGACATTTTGCAGGATACAGAAGAAAGTGACTGAACTATCTTTAAAATTTCCTGCTTTATGAAAAAGTCTGCTGGATACTATGGGCCTATAGGCTGAAGATGTATGCCCTAATGGTACAGAAGAACTTTGGGTGTCTGTACAGGCAGCAAGATGTCTCTTTCATTTCTAGAGTTTTGAAAGTTGCTTACTTCTCGTTTACTTAGATAATATTATATCCTTTTGGGTCTTTGATGGAATTGAAGAATAGATAGATAGTTAGAGTTTTCCATTGTTATGATAAAAGATAAAATAGATCTAAATATGGTAACTGTAGTTCTTGCTTGATAACTGTTTTGTTATATGTAATTTTACTATGTTAAAGTGAAAGCCTTTCTTTTTTGTTTAAACAGAAAAAGGGCAAATGGTGTAGGAAGTTCTTTTGTATTTGTGTTGCTTTCATTGGTGAATAAAGAAACTGCCTTGGTCTTTTGATAGGGCAAAAATCAGGTAGGCGGGGAAGACAGAACAGAATGCTGGGAAGAGGAGAGTCAGGGAGAGACACCATGAAGCCTCCAGGTCAGACATGCTGAATCGTTCCTGGTAAGCCACGACGTCATGGTGACATACAGATTATTAGAAATGGGTTGAATCAAGTTATGAGAGTTAACCAATAAGAGGCTAGAACTAATGGGCTGGGCAGTGTTTAAAAGAATACAGTTTCTGTGTAATTAGTTTGGGAGTTAAGCTAGCCAGGTGGCGGGACGCAGCCTGCTCACCTTTTACTACAGATCTTCAGGTCCCCATAAGATTATCAGTGCCCCCAACCAGCTGGAAGTAGCCTGGAATACTATGCCCACATTCCCAAAAAAATAAACTATGGATATTTTCCTTTAAAAAAAAATAGAGAGGGGGAAGTGGTGCGGGAGAATTGTCTGTATTCTGTCAATCATGTTTTAAATAAATGCTGATTGGCCATTAGTCAGGCAGGAGGTATAGGCGGGAAAACCAGACAGGAAGTAGAGGTGGTGCAATAAAAACAGGAATATTCTGGGAAGAAGGAAGCCCATTCCTCCAAGTCCTGCCCAGACCACCGGAGAAGGAGGATATGACCTGCCCCACTGAAAAAGGTACTGAGCCATGTGTCTAACATAGATAAGAATAATGGGTTAATATAAGCTACAAGAGCTAATAAGAAGCCTGAGCTATTGGGCCAATCAGTTTTATAAACTAATGTAGACTCTCTATGTGATTTTCTCTGGGACTAAACGGCTGGGAGACTGGGCGGGACAGAAACCCCAACAAGCAGCCTGGCACTCCATGCTGCAGTGCACTTATTAGGATACTGTACTTACAGAGAATTGATGTCTTTTCCTATCAATTAAACATTTAATATATATTTGGTAAATTATACAGTTTGAATTTTATTGATCTTCTTTGATAGTTAATATTAATATCAACTTGACTGAATCCATAATCATCCAGCAGACAAGCCTAAGGCCAGGCCTGTGAGGAATAATCTAGGTAAACCTTGGGCATGCCTATGAGGGATAATCTAGAGTAGGTAATTGGGATGGTAAGGCTAATCATAACCATGGAAGAACTAATTCATGGCTGCAACCTTGCATAAAATAGAAAGAGGAGATAAACATAAAAAGTCAATCTTTCTTGACTTCCTGACTGTGGACACAGTATGACCAGCTACGTCAAGATCCAGCTACCACAACTTCTCTACCATTGTGAACTACATCCTTGAACTACAAACCAAAATAAAGCCTTCTCCAATTGTGTCTTATGATGATATTTTGTCACAACAACTTCAGATGATTTTGTACTCCAAAATCCCATTAGCTTAAGTAAAAGAATTATAATGTATACAACACACTATGATCTTAAGTAAGAGAAGGATTACAATACATACAACGCACTACCATAATGGAGGTAGGGATTTTAAGAAGAAACATCATAGTAATTGGAAACCCAGACTTTTTATTCTTTCTCCTCCTGGCAATATTTCACACACACACACACACACACACACACGCACGCACGCACGCACGCACGCACGCACGCATGCACGCACGCACGCACACACACACGCACGCACAGAAAGAGAGAGAAAGAGAAAGAGAGAGAGAGAGAGCTAGAGACAGATGCACAGACATACAGATACACACACACACAGACGCACATACACACACACACAGAGACAAACACACACATGCACATGCATGCCATAGACCAAGTTTTAAAGTACATTATTTTTAGTTGTTATATGTGTTATGCTTAGAAAACATATTTCTGAGTTCTGTTTGCCAGAATAGTCAGTGTGGATATTCATGCTCACTTATGAGGTAGGTATTGAGAGACTTACAATTGGTAGTGAGACAATACTGCCTAGAGGATTTGTAGGGCCAAAATATACAAACCTTGGTTCAAATTTATTAAGGATATTAAGATTAAAACAATGGAATATTAAGGCAAGGAAGAAACCCTTTGGAACACTGCCCCATTTCGTCATGTGAAATCCATGTTATAAAACCAGCCTTGTATAGTCAACTTGAATTTTTATCCTCACAAATGTTTCCCCTCTTTTCTACTCTCAGCCCCTCAACCTCACTTCACCTATGAGCCCCAATCCACTCCTCCTCCATTTCTATTTAGAAAAGGTCAGACCTTCCATGGATATCAACACAACATGGCATCTTGTTGCAGTAAAACTAAGCACCTTGCCTCATATTAAAACTGGGCAAGGCAACACTATGTGAGGAATAGGCTTCCAAAAGCTATCAAAAGAGTCAGAGACTGGTAGGAGTCCCACAGAAGACCAAGCTACACAACTGCCACATCTATGCAGAGGGCCTAGAGCAGCCAAATGCAGGCTCCCTGGTTGTCAGATCAGTCTCTGTGAGCTCCTATGAGCCCAGGTTAGTTGATTTTGTGGGGTTTTCTTGTTATGTCCTTGGCTCCTCTTGCTTCTTCAGTCCTTCCTCCCTCTCTTCTGCAGGATCTCCTGAGCTCTGCCTAATGTTTGTTGTGGGTCTCTGCATCTGTTTTTGTAAGTTGCTGGATGAAACCTCTCTGATTATTGGGCTAGGCACCAATCTAGGGACTATAGCAGAATATCTTTAAGGATCATCATATTGACTTTTTTCTCCAGTCTTGTTTGGTTCTATCCTAGGTCTCTGGGTCCTGGCACTCTAAGCAGTGCCAGGGGTGGGCTCACTCATTTGGCATGGGTCTCAGGCTGGACCAGTCATTGATTGGCCACTACCACAATCTTTGTGCCCAGCACATTCCATAGATAACACAGATGGTAGGTCAAAGGTTATGAAGTTGGGCTCGTGTCCCAGTCCCATCACCGCAAGTCTTGCCTGGTCAGAGATGGCCAGTTCAGGCTATGCCTCCCCACTTGCTATGAGTCTTAGCTATGGTCATCCTTGTAGGTTCCTGGGAGTTTCCCTTTTCCCAGGTTTCTACCTGACCCTGAAATGACCCTCTTTCCAGTCAGCTCTTTCAGTATCATCTCCCCCAACCTGATTCCTCATGTTCCTATCCCCACCTGCAATGGAATCTTTTTTGTTTCCCTTTCCAAGAAGATCTGAGTATACCCTTTGAGCCCTCTTTGTTACATGGCCTCTCTGGGTTTGTGGATTGTAGTATGGTTTTTACTGCTTGTTGCAAGAGACCATGCAGGCTGCGTTCCGGCGCCTGGTTCCCAGCACAGGGCCCCTTGTCCCGCCCGGCTCCCGGTGCGTACCCGAAATAATTACACGGAAACTGTATTCATTTAAATACTGCCTGGCCCATTATCTCCAGCCCCTTATTGGCTAACTCTCACATATTATTTTAGCCCATCTCCATTAATGTGTATCGCCACTTGAGTTGTGGCTTACCGGCATGAGTCTAACGAGTGTCCATCTTGGGCCGGATAAGCATGGCGTCTGCCACACTGCCTTCTCTCCAGCATTCTGTTCTGTCTACTCCACCCACCTAAGGGCTGCCCCATCAAAAGGCCAAGGCAGTTTTATTTATTTAACCAATGAAAGTAACACAAATACAGAAGACTCTCCTACACCAACTGCTATTATTCATTTTTAAGTGAGTACATACTATGCTTGTTTTTCTGATTCTGGGTTACTTTACACAGGATGATTTTCCTAATTCCATTCATTTACCTTCAAATTTCATGATGCCATTGTCTTCAGCATCTGTGTAATGCTCCTTTGTATAAATGCACCACATTTTATTTATCCATTGTTGGGGTGAGGAACATCTAGATTGTTTCCACACTCTGGCTACTACAAATAAAGTTGCTATGAACACAGTTGAGCAGGTGTCCTTGTGGTATGATAGAGCATCTCTTGAATATATTATGGCTCAAGAGTGCTTTCATTGGGGCATGAGGTAGATCAACTTCCAATTTTCTGAGAAAATGCCATATTGAGTTCCAAAGTGACTGTAAAATTTGCACTCCCACCAGCAATAGAGAAGTGTTCCCCTTGCTCTGCATCCTCTTTAGCATAAGCTGTCATTTGTGTTTCTGATCTTAACCATTCTGACAGGTGTAAGATGGTATCTCAGAATTGTTTTCATTTTAATTTCCCTGATGGCTAAGGCTGTTGAACATTTCTTTAAGTGCTTCTCAGCCATTTGAAATTCTATTGAGAATTCTCTGTTTATATCTGTATTCAATTTTTAATTGGTTTATTTGTTATTTTAATTTCTAGTTCCTTGAGTACTTTATACATTTTGGAAGTCAGCCTCTGTCCTATATGGGGATGATGAAGATCTTTTCTTGTTCTTTAGGCTGCCATATTGACCAATTGACAGTTTCCACTATTTTACAGAAGCTTTTCACATATTTGAGGTCCCATTTATTAATTATCAACTTTAGTGTCTATGGTCTTGGTGTTATATTAAGGAAGTTGTCTTTTGTGCCAATGTGTTCAAAAGACACACAAACAAAAAAAAACTATTCTCCACTTTTTCTTCTATCAGGTTCAGTGTATATGGGTTTATGTTGAGATCTTTGATCCACTTGGATTTAAGTTTTGTGCAAGGTGATAAATATGGATATATTTGCATTCTTCTACATGCTGATATCCAGTTGGACCAGTACCATTTGTTGAAAATGCTTTCAGTTTTTCATTGTATAATTTTGACTTGTTTGTAAAATATCTGATGTTCATAGGTGTGTAGATTTACGCCTGTGTCTTTGGTTGGATTTCATTGATCCATCTGCTTGTTTTCATGCAACTCCTGGTGTAACACAGGCCATTCAGGCCATCAAAAGTCCAGTCACCAATGTACAGAGATCGTCTACTTAACCATAGATGAAGGGTTTCAGAAAACTAGAGAGAAAACAGAAACTAAGGAAAAAACTACCCAACCAACAAAGAAAAGTCCAGAAATTGGCATCTAGACCTATAAGCATTCCATATCCAGATGCCTAAATGCAAGAAAGAGCATGAACAAAAAAGGGCAGTGTGTTACCACCAAATCCCAGGCATCCAAATTCAGCAATTCTTGAATATTTCAACAAAACTGAAGCACAAGAAAATGGTCTTTAAACCAAGTTTATGATGATGATAGAGAGTCTTAAAGAAGAGTTGAGCAACTCCCTTAAAGAAGCTGAGGAAAAGACAACAAAAAGTTGGAGAAAATCAACAAATCCCCTAATGAATGCCAAGAAAGCCAAGAAAAGGCAAACAGGAGGAGGAAACTATTTAAGATCTGAAAATCAAAATAGAAGTAATAAAGAAAACACAAACTGAGGAAAATCGGGAAGTGGAAAAGCAGGCTAAGGGAACAGGAATCAGAGATGAAAAGATCACCAACAGAATTCAAGACATAGAACAGATAATCTCAGGTATTAAAGATACAATAGAAGAAATAGAGTCAGCAGCCAAAGAAAATACTAAATCTAAAAAACTCTTAACATATAACATTTAGTAAATCTGAAAAACTATGAAAAGACAAAACCTAAGGGTAATAGGAATAAAAGAGGAGAAGAATTACAGCTTGAAAATCCAGAAAATATATTTAACAAAATCATAGAAGAATATTCCCTAACCTAAAGAAGGACATGTCCATAAAGACACAAAACCTTACAGAACACTAAACAGATGAATCAGAAAAGAAAGTTCCAAGCTCACATAATAATCCAAACATTAAACATAGAAAATAAATAAAGAATATTAAGGATAGTGAGTGAAATATGTCAAGTAAAATATGAAGGCTGACTTATAAAAATTACACCCAACTTCTCAACTGAGCCTCTAAAAACCACAAGGGCCTGAACAAATATCTTGTAGACACTTTGAGACACTGGATTCCAGCCTGAACTAATATACCCAGCAAAACTTTCAATCACCATAGATATAAAAATCAAAGTATTTCATGACAAAGTCAAATTTAAACAATATCTAGCCACAAATCCAAACCTGTAGTAGATACTAGAAGGTAAACTACAACCCCAGGAATTTGACTACACCCATGTCAACATAGACAACAGATAATCTTATACCACCAAAAGAGGGTGGGTTTACACACCAAAACCACAACCAACATCACCAATATAATAACAGGAATAAACAATCAGTGGTCATTAATATCTTTCAATATCAATGAACTCATTTCCCAATAAAAAGGCATGGACTAACAAAAATGGATACAAAACAGAATCCATGCTTCTGTAGCCTACAAAGGACACACCTCAACTTCAAAGATAGACATAACCTCAGAGAAAGGGGCTGGAAAAAGATTTTCCAAACAAATGGACCTAACAATCAAGCTGGTGTAGTATCCTATTACTTAACAAAATATATTTCAAAAGAGATAGAGTAGGACCTTTTATACTCATCAAAGGAAAAAAAAAACACCGAGATGGTGTTTCAATTCTAAAAATCTATGGCCTGTATACAAGGACATATATATTTCACACTCTATTATCAGCAAGGGCAGGTCATCCAGACACAAACTAAACAGAGTAATAATGGAACTATCAGATGTTATGACATTAAAAAACCTAACAGATAGCTACAGAACATTTCACTCAAACACAAAAGAATATACCTTCTTCTCAGTATCTCATGGAAACTTCTCCAAAATTAGCCACATACTTAGTCACAAGGCATGTCTCAACAGACATAAGAAAGTTGAAATAACTTTCTTATAAAATCTTATAAAACCACCATAGATTGAAGTTAGATTTCAACAACAGAAAGCTCATGGAAACTGCTCTCTACTGAATTACCAATGGGTCAAGGAAGAAAAAAAGAAACAAACTGAAGACTTCCTAGACTTCAATGCAATGAATGTGCAACATACTCAAACTTATGGGACATAATGAAAGCAATGCTAGATGCAAGTTCATAGCACTAAGTGCCTGCACAATGAAATTATAGACTTCTCTTATCAATGACTTAACAGCACACCTGAAAGATCTAGAACAAAAAGGAAGCAGACATACCCTGAAGGAGTAGATGGGAGGAAATAATCAGTTCAGGGATGTATTCAGTAGAGTAGAAACAAAGAATAAAACAAAGAATCAAGGAAACAGACAGTTGGTTCTTTGAGAAAATTAACAAGGTAGACAAACCCTTATCCAAACTAACTAAGATGCAGAGAGAGAATATCCAAATGAACAAAATCAGAAATAAAAGGGGACGTAGAGATACTGAGGAAATCCAAATAATCATTGGGTCATACTTCAAAACCCCGGACTCCACTAATTTTTCTCTATTGATACCACTTACCAAAGTTAAATCAAGAGCAGACAAACAATTTAAAAAGAGATATATAACTCCCAAGGAAATAGAAACTGTCGTTAAAAGTCTTCCAACCAAAAAAGCCACCCAGGCAGATGATTTCATGTAAGAAATCTACCAGACCTTCAAAGAAGAGCTAATATCAATACTCCTCCAATTATTCCACAAAATAGAAATAGAAGGAACTTTGCCAACTTAATTTTATGTGGCCAGAGTCACCCTGATACCCAAAGCACACAGTCAACAAAAAAGAATTATAGACCAATTTCATTCATGAACATAGATGCAAAAATTATTTCATATAGTATTCACAGACCAAATCCAAAAACATCAAAAAGATCATCCACCATGATCAAATAGGCTTCATCCCAGAGATACAGAACTGGCTCAATTTATAAAAGTCTGTCAATGTAATCCACTTTATAAACACACTGAAAGATAAAGAAAGAAAATAATACACAATCATCTCGTTAGATACTGAAAAATCCTGACACATGGACTGGTTCTGAGGCTCCAGGATATTTGTAAACTGAAAATTTCAGAAAATATAGGAGACTGAGAATTGGCAGGAGGTCCACTCGGGAAACGTGTAATAAGAAGAGGTCCCTCCCTTTTTTGCTCCCACCATAAGCTCTTTCAAAGCCCAGATCTGTGCCTCTGTGGCTTTACTTGGCTACTTCTGTTATCGTACTTCAATATCATGTACTTTTGAACAGTAACCACAGCAGTACTGACCACAGAGATTTGAGGGATGATTAAATGAAGTGAGCTAAAGTGTGTATCATGCTTAGAACAGAGAAGTGCTGGATTAGCTATGAGCATTTACAAACTTACTGTGAAATTTGAGCAAAATGATTTTCATATGGCCTATTACATTGCTAGAAACATAGGATCAAACAAATATTTAGCTGTTATCATTCACCACCATCACCACCATCAACACTATCACTACCTCCACCATTTCATTTCAGCTCTATTACCACCACCACCTCCATCATCACCACCACCACCATCACCACCTCCATCAACACCACCACCACCTCCATCACACCATAACCTCCATCAACACCACCACCACTTCCACCACCTCCATCACCACTACCACCACCTCCATCACCACCAACACCACCTCCACCACCCACCACCACCGCCATCACCAACACAACTTCCATCACCACCACCTCCACCACCTCCATCACCACCATCACCACCATCACTACCACCACTACTACCACCACTGCCTCCAATACCACCACCACTACCTCCACTACTACCAACACCACCTCTGTCACCACCACCGCCTCCATTATCACCATCACTATCTCCACTTCCACCACCACCACCACCATCACCAATATCACATTTATTTCACAAATAGAAAGTACTTCAAGTTAGAATACTTTCAATACCAACTAAGTGTAGATTAATCAATTACCTTATGAATATTTTCCATTGCTAAGGTCTTAGCTAAAGAAATATGAATGTGGCTAGGTGATATAGTCAAGTGTGACATTGCTAATACTGTGATGTCTGTACCTCACACACACAACCCTGAATTATGACCAGGTCATTTGACTTCCACACAGGCGTGCCAGTCCTTCTCTTACCCTGGACTTCATCTTCATAGATGATCAATGAACATTTATGTGTTAAGGATCCTCTGTCCACATTCTGATATTGTGGCATTTACTGCCATATGAGAAATGACTTTATAATATTCTTTCTTATCCCAAACACTAATCACCAAGAAGTCATAATCATTGTAAAGCAGGTTAGAAAGAATGGGGAACAAAATAAGGAGAACTCACCTCATCTGAAGAGTTTGGAAAGAATGTGAAATGAAGTTGATGCTGAGTGGTGAGAACGAGATAGGTGAAGGTTCTCCAGAAAGAAAGGCGGGTGGGGGAGCAGCCCAGAGCTGGGAGACAGCACAGGTGTGCTCCATTTGGGGCCGCGAGCCAGTGCAGGTGTGTCCCAGCCTCTACCAGAAGACAGCACAGGCAGTCCCTATCCTGAGCTGGGAGACAGCTCGGGTGTGCTCCATCCTGAGCTGGGAGACAGCTTGGGTGTGCTCCATCCTGAGCTGGGAGACAGCTCCGCTGTGCTCATAATGAGCTGGGAGACAGCTCGGGTGTGCTCCATCCTGAGCTGGGAGACAGCTCGGGTGTGCTCCATCCTGAGCTGGGAGACAGCTCGGGTGTGCTCCATCCTGAGCTGGGAGACAGCTCGGGTGTGCTCCATCCTGAGCTGGGAGACAGCTCCGCTGTGCTCATAATGAGCTGGGAGACAGCTCGGGTGTGCTCCATCCTAAGCTGGGAGACAGCTCGAGTGTGCTCCATCCTGAGCTGGGAGACAGCTCCGCTGTGCTCATAATGAGCTTTCTGTCGTCCTCTTTTTGTTGCTGTTGTTTTCTTTGTTCTTAAAATTCAAACCCAGAGACAAATTCTTTTTTAATTTTCTTCAGAGACAAGTTCTAAAACAATCTCTTTTTTTATTCCTGTGAACTTTTCACTGAATTTTTAATGGAATTATTTTTTCAGGTTTACATTTAGATTCACTTGAGGTTGGAGAAAAATTTATAAGGTAATGTAGACTACCTTTTATCAATATCCTTATGTATTCAGACATTTTTTTCTCCTCACTCCCGTGTCTGCTTTGTTGCTGTTGTTGTTTCAGGATGTTGCAAGGAGAGAGGCTGCTTGATCATTCCTGGCTGCTCAATCCTGAAATAATCACACAGAAACTCTATTAATTAAATCACTGCTTGGCCCACTAGCTCTAGCTTCTTATTGGCTAACTCTTATATTAATTTAACCCATTCCTATTAATCTGTATATCACCTTGTGTCTGTGGCTTACCAGGTAAAGTTCACAGCATCTATCTCTGGCAGCTCCATGGCTTCTCTCTGACTTTGCCCTTCTTTTCCCCATCATTCAGTCTAGTCCTCCCTGTCTAGCTCTGATCTTCCCTGACATAGGCTCAAAGCAGTTCTTTATTCATTAACCAATAAAAGCAACACATAGACAGAAGACCCTCCCAAACCACCAGGATCCTGCATTACATTCAGTTTCTTAGGTGTCTTTTGGTTTTAATGATCTTAATGCTTATAATTGTTGTGTGGTGTTTTTTCCTGGGAAGATATGACTGAACATTTATTCACTATAAAGCACAGATGACAGGTTGAAGTCCAGGTTGATGAACCAATAAATTTTTGGGGTTACTTGTTGGAGCATGGAAGGGTCTGTGGGAACACAGTTGACTCAAAGGCATGGTATTGCTTTAAAGGTCATTCCAACTTGTGTGATAACCAAGGAAAGCTGAATCCTTCAAGTTCCCTGCCTGACTTGAGTTAGCATCACTTAAGACAGTCTCCTAGTTTCCTTTCTCCAGCAATTGTTTGTTGCTATTATAGCCTGGTGGGTGATGCAGTTATGAATTTGGTAACTTTGGGAGCTTCCTGAGACTTGTGAGTTTCCATGGCTTTTATAGTCTTACCAGGTTCCTACCTGCTTCAAGTATGAAGTGTTTCAATATAGATACAAAATAGCTACATTATAAGTATTGATCAGGTACTTTAAGAATGCTTTTATATTAGTTCGGCAGTTATCAAACTGTGGGTCGTGACCCCATTGGGGATCACATATCAAGTAAACTGCACATCAGATATTTACATTATGAATCCTAACAGTGACAAAACTACTATTATGAAGTAGCAGTGAAATAATTTTGTGGTTGTGGTCACCACAATATGAGAAACTATATTAAAGGGTTACAGCATTAGGAAAGCTGTGAGCCACTGCATTAGACTTTGTGTTTTCTCAAGGTTGCAGTAGAGATAGCAGTTTAGAGAAAGACCACAGATATAAAATTATCATTTCCTATCAGGATGGTGTTGACCCTCAATATAATATTACTATTGATAATGACTTGGATCCTGCCTGAACTGCTGTTGTCATTTTTTTCTCACTATAAAATCATTGCCGTAATAGAAACAGAAGGGTCATTGCCAAACTCTTTTTATGAAGGTACAGTTACCCTGATACCAAAACCACACAAAGACGCAACCATGAAAGAGAATTACAGACCAATCTCACTCATGAACAACGATGCAAAAATTCTCAATAAAATACTGGCAAACAGAATCCAAGAACACATCAAAAAAATCATCCATTATGATCAAGTAGGCTTCATCCCAGAGATGCAGGGCTGGTTCAACATACGGAAATCTATGAGTGTAATCCATCATATAAATAAACTGAAAGAAAAAACCATATGATCATTTCATTAGTTGCTGAAAAAGCATTTGACAAAATTCAACACCCCTTTATGATAAAGGTCTTGGAGAGATTAGGGATACAAGGTTCATATCTAAATATAATAAAAGCAATATACAGCAAGCTGACAGCTACCATCAAATTAAATGGAGAGAAACTCAAAGCGATTCCACTAAAATCAGGAACAAGACAGGGCTGTCCACTCTCCCCATAT
>PVIU01029825.1:0-16980 GCA_004026605.1 Ondatra zibethicus | reverse complement strand
CGATCTTGTTTGCTTCCAATTTCCAGGAGGATCTATATATGTTTTTCTTTGGGTTCACCTTGCTATTTTGCTTCTCTAGGCTTGTGAGCTATAAGCTTAATGTTCATTGTTTATGGCTAGAGTACACTAATGAGTGAGTACATACCATAATCATCTTTTTGGGTTTGTGATATCTCACTAAGGATAGTGTTTTCTATTTCCATCCATTTGCATGCAAATTTAAGGATGTCATTGTTTTTTTACCGCTGAGTAGTATTCTAATGAGTATATATTCCACACTTTCTTGATCCATTCTTCCATTGAGGGGCACCTAGGTTGTTTCCAGATTCTGGCTATTACAAATAATGCTGCTATTAACATAGTTGCATATATGCTTTGGTAGTATGATTGGACATCTCTTGGGTATATTCCCAAGAGTGGTATTGCTGGATCCTGAGGTAGGTTGATTCCCAATTTCCTGAGAAACTGCCACACTGATTTCCAAAGCGGTTGCACAAGTTTGCATTCCCACCAGCAATGGATGAGTGTTCCCCTTACTCCGCATCCTCTCCAGCATAGGCTATCATTGGTGTATTTTATTTTAGCCATTCTGACAGGTGTAAGATGGTATCTCAAAGTTGTTTGATTTGCATTTTCCTGATCGCTAAGGAAGCTGAACATGACCTTAAGCATCTTTTGGCCATTCAAACTTCTTTTGTTGAGAATTCTCTGTTCAGATCATTACCCCATTTTTTAATTGGGTAATTTAGCATTTTAATGTCTAGTTTCTTGAGTTCTTTGTATATTTTGGAGATCAGACCTTTGTCCGATGTGGGGTTAGTGAAGATCTTCTCCCATTAAGTAGGATGCCTTTTTGTCTTAATGACAGTGTCCTTTGCTTTACAGAAACTTCTCAGTTTCAGGAGGTCCGATTTATTCATTGTTGCTCTTATTGGCTGTGCCACTGGGGTTTTACATAGGAAGTGGTCTCCTGTGCCCATGTATTGCAGGCTACTTCCCACTATCTCTTCTATCAGGTTAAATGTGGTAGGATTAATATTGAGGTCTTTAATCCATTTGGATTTGAGTTTTGTGCATGGAGATATATAAGGATCTATTTTCATTCTCCTACAGGTTGACATCCAGTTATGCCAGCACCATTCGTTAAAGATGCTTTCACTCTTCCATTGTATACTTTTAGCTTCCTTGTCAAATATGAGGTGTTCATAGGTTTGTGGATTAATATTCGGGTCTTCGATTCGATTCCATTGGTCAACGTCTCTGTTTTTATGCCAATACCAAGCTGTTTTCATTACTGTAGCTCTATAATAGAGTTTGAAGTCAGGGATGGTAATGCCTCCAGAAGTTCCTTTACTGTATAGGATTCTCTTGGCTATCCTGGGCTTTTTGTTTTTCCATATAAATTTAGTTATTGTTCTCTCAAGTTCTGTGAAGAACTTTGTTGGGATTTTGATGGGGATTGCATTGAATCTATAGATGGCCTTTGGTAGAATTGCCATTTTTACTACATTGATCCTACCAATCCAGGAGCATGGGAGATCCTTCCATTTTCTGGTATCCTCTTCAATTTCTTTCTTCAAAGACTTAAAGTCCTTGTCAAATAGATCTTTTAATTCCTTGGTTAGTGTTACCCCAAGATACTTTATGCTATTTGTGGCTATCGTGAAAGGTGATGTTTCTCTGATTTCCCTCTCTGTTTCTTTATTGTTTGTGTATAGGAGGGCTACTGATTTTTTTGAGTTGATCTGTTTCCTGCCACATCACTGAAGGTATTTATCAGCTGTAGAAGTTCTTTGGTAGAGTTTTTGGGGTCACTTATGTACACTATCATATCATCTGCAAATAACGAAAGTTTGACTTCTTCCTTTCCAATTCGAATCCCCATGATCTCCTTATTCTGTCTTATAGCTATTGCTAGAACTTCAAGCACTATATTAAAGAGATATGGGGAGAGTGGACAGCATTGTCTTGTTCCTGATTTTAGTGGAATCCCTTTGAGTTTCTCTCCATTTAAATTGATGGTAGCTGTCGGCTTGCTGTATATTGCTTTTATTATATTTAGATATGAACCTTGTATCCCTAATCTCTCCAAGACCTTTATCATAAAGGGGTGTTGAATTTTGTCAAATGCTTTTTCATCATCTAATGAAATGATCATATGGTTCTTTTTCTTTCAGTTTATTTATATGATGGATTACATTGATAGATTTCCGTATGTGGAACCAGCCCTGCATCTCTGGGATGAAGCCTACTTGATCATAATGGATGATTTTTTTAATGTGTTCTTGCATTCGGTTTGCCAGTATTTTATTGAGAATTTTTGCATCGATGTTCATGAGTGAGATTGGTCTGTAATTCTCTTTCTTGGTTGCGTCTTTGTGTGGTTTTGGTATCAGGGTAACTGTAGCTTCATAAAAAGAGTTTGGCAATGACCCTTCTGTTTCTATTATGCAAAACACCTTAAGGAGTATAGGCATTAGCTCTTCTTGGAAGTTCTGGTAGAATTTTGCATTAAAACTATCTGGGTCCTGGGCTTTTTTTTTTTGGTTGGGAGGTTTTTGATGACAGCTTCTATTTCCTTGCAACGTATAGGTCTATTTAAATTGTTCAGTAGTTGACTGTTCAGTTTCCATGAGTTTGTAGGCTTTCTGGGGGTGGAATTGTTGTCAAATTCTAACTTTACTCCATGATGATCCCACAAGACACAGGTGGTTACTTCAATTTTTTTGTATCTGTGGATGTTTGCTTTGTTACCGAGTATGTGATCAATTTTCGCGAAGGTTCCATGAGATGCTGAGAAGAAGGTATATTCTTTCGTGTTTGGGTGGAATGTTCTATAGATGTCTATTAAGTCCATTTGATTCATTACATCTGTTAGTTCTCATATTTCTCTGTTAAGTTTCTGTCTGGTTGACCTGTCCATTGGTGAGAGAGGAGTGTTGAAATCTCCTACTATTAGTGTGTGGGGTTTGATGTGTGCTTTGAGTTCTAGTAATGTTTCCTTTACATATGTGGGTGCTTTTATATTAGGGGCATATATATAATCCAGGATTGAGACTTCATCCTGATGGATTATTCCTGTTAAGAGTATAAAATGTCCATCTCCATCTCTTCTGATTGATTTTAGTTTGAAGTCGATTTTGTTCAATATTAGTATAGCCGCAGCTGCTTGTTTCTTAGGGCCGTTTGATTGAAAAACCTTTTCCCAACCCTTTACTCTGAGATAATGTCTGTCTTTGTGGTTGAAGTGTGTTTCTTGTAAACAACAGAATGTTGGATCCTGTTTTCATATCCATTCTCTTAACCTGTGCCTTTATAGGTGAATTGAGTCAGTTGATATTAAGTGATATTAATGACCAGAGGATATTAACTGCGGCTATTTTGGGGGGTTGTAGAGTTTGTGTGTTTTTTCTTTGAGTTGTGCCAGTGGAGGGCTGTTAGATGTCTGTGTTATTATGGGTGTTGTTTGCTTCCTTTAGTTGTGGTTTTCCTTCTAGTACTTTCTGTAAGGCTGGGTTTGTGGCTATGTATTGCTTAAATTTGTTTTTATCCTGAAATATCTTGTTTTCTCCATCGACAGTGAATGAAAGCTTTGCTGGGTATAGTAGTCTGGGCTTGCATCTATGGTCTCTTAGTGTCTGCAGCACATCTATCCAAGACCTTCTGGCTTTCATGGTTTCCATAGAGAAGTCAGGTGTCATTCTGATAGGTTTACCTTTATATGTTACTTGGCCTTTTTCCTTTGCAGCTCTTAGTATTCTTTCTTTATTCTGTATGTTTTGTGTTTTGATTATTATATGGCGAGGGGATGCCCTTTTTTGATCCAGTCTATTTGGTGTTCTGTATGCTTCTTGTACCTTCATAGGCATATCCATCTTTAGTTTGGGAAAGTTTTCTTCTATAATTTTTTGAATATATTTTCTGGGCCTTTGAGCTGTGCTTCTTCTCCTTCTTCTACCCCTATTATTCTTAGCTTTGCTCTTTTTATGGTGTCCCAGATTTCCTGGGTGTTTTGTGTTAAGAATTTGTTGGATTTGTTGTTTTCTTTGACCAATGAGTTTATTTTCTCTATAGTATCTTCAGCGTCTGAGATTCTTTCTTCTATCTCTTGTATTCTGTTGGTTATACTTGTCTCTGCAGTTCCTGCTCATTTACCCAGATTTTCCATCTCCAGCCTTCCCTTGGTTTGTGTTTTCTTCATTGCCTCCATTTCAGTTTTTAAGTCTTGAACTGTTTCCATTACCTGTTTGATTGCTTTTCTTGGTTTTCTAGGGTATCTTTGAGGAATTTATTCATTTCTTCTAACTTTTTGTTAGTTTTCTCATCCCTTTCTTCAAAGGAGTTTTTCACCTCTTCTTTAAAGGTCTCTATCACTTTCATAAAGTACGTTTAAAGTCGATTTCTTCTACTTCTTCTGGGTTAGGTTGCTCAGGTTTTCCTGTTGCATACTCACTGGTTTCTGGTGTTATCGTGTTGCTTTTCAGGTTGTTGGAGGAATTCTTGGATTGGCACCTGCCCATCTTTTCCTTTGATTGCAGTCAGGGGAGTCTCAGCGGGTGGGGACCTCCCAGGAAGGCTTGCACACACTCACCCCTCTGTATAGCTGACCTCAGTGCAGGAAGAGGAAGTCCTATCTGGACCTCCGATCTGTCTGGACCTCCGATCTCAGCACAGGAAGAGAGAGTCCTAGTGGTCCAAGGACCCACAGAGGAAAGGGCAAACTTGCAGGGGGGGCAGGGTCGTGTGGAACAAAGAGGCCCGTTGCAGCAAGCTCCCTCAGGGACCTTTCCACCAGGCATGCACAAACTTACCAGTCTGCACCTCCGATCTCAACACAGGAAAAGAGAGTCCTGGTGTTCCAAGGACCCACAGAGGAAAGGGCAAACTTGCGGGGAGGGGGCCATTCTACTCTTTTGGTGTCTGGAAAATGAGCCCAGATGGGCAGATTACAGGTGTGCACACCCAGGTGCACAGCTCGCTCTTTGTCCTTCAACAGCACCTGCGCACAGCACAGGTGGCTGGCCTTGAAGCCATGGTTCCAGCTGCACCAGGCAAGAAGCTCAAGTGCAAGCAGCACCCAAATGAGGATCAGCCTCAGGTAGCCGAGGGTGTATACTGGCAACAGTAGCATCAGCAAGAAGTTGTGACCACTGCTACGTCCACCTACCAGCTGCCAAGAGTCAAAGGGGATCAGGAGCTGTGAGCACAGACCAAAGTAGCCAGCTGCAGCCTCTCTCTGTGGGTCAGGCCCAAGCTCCCACTGCTTGGACCACCCACCAGAATCCCTGTAGGCCCGGCAGAAGCAGCAGGCATCCTGGACCACTCCGGTGGGCTGAGACACCTGGGGTGGCCCAGGCCTCTGGCCCTGGGACCCCAGCTTTACTAGTGACACACTGCCGTTCCTGGACAGGCTGCCAAAGCCCATGTCGGGCCACAGGCTGCCCTCCATGCACTACTGAAATGTCTGCAGGGTCAGCTGTGCAGGGCCACAGACCTATTGGGACCAACTGGAAGGACAGAAGCATGGGCAAAAGTAGGTGGCTCAGATGACAGGCACACAGCCTAACAGAGGTCCGAGACGGGTCCAGAGTCTTCACTGTGGCCTAGTTGCACACCAGGCTAGGGAAGCCTATTACCTATGAGCCCACACCTCAGAGTATCACCTACACCTGAGGTTCAGACAGCATCCTGAGACCTCAGTCAAGCATGAAGCTCACACCAGTCACACCTCACACACCTCATGACCAGCACAGGCCTTCGGGTCCTCATCTCCTGTGCCGTGCAGTTCACTTCTATCTGCTGAGGTGATTGTGTCACTCCCACAGATAGGTCCCTCCACCCCACCTGTCAGCACCCCTCTGAGAGGGACAGCAGAAGATCAACAGTCAACAGGGGTGGGAAATTGTATTGGACCTTTATGTTTAGTGATTAGTGGGGAACTTCTGTGGTTCTTTAGGCCACAGCCGTATGCCCACATGGTGTCTCCAGACAAGAGCCAGCGTTTGGGATCTAAGCCTTGGCTCTGCCTCCCATGGCCGGGGGGGGGGGGCGGTCAGCCCTTCTATGGAAACACTGGGTGAAGCGAAAATTGAGCCTTCCTAACCAAACGGGCAAACAAACATGATAGACAACACGAAGAAAAGAATGGGGGTCCCAATGCTTACTTGCCAAAGAGACTGAGGGGCCTTCCAAAAGAAGGAAAAGATGGGGGTCCCAAAGCTTACCTGCCAAAGGGACCAAGGGGCCTTTCCAAATAAGGAAAGGATGGGTATCCCAATGCTTACCCGCCAAAGGGTCCAAGGGACCTTTTCATGGAAAATACTCTGTCTTGGGGGCACTGTGCAGCACCACAAGTGAGAAGAGAAGGATGACTAGAACCTGTTCCAGGCAAAACACGAAAATTACGACCACAATGATAAAAAAGACTCTGACCAGGTGAGTTTAAAACCTGTGTTAGAAGTCCCTGTTCTGGGCACCAGGTGCTGCTGGCCCTAATGTCTTCTCCTCGGGGGAGGGGGTGAAAAGGCGTCAAGGAACACAGATACTGGGAGTCAGGTAGAAGGCTTACAGCAGACTAGTTTATTTAACAATGGGGGAACAACTTATATACCCTCCCAGCACCCAGGCATTCTGATCTGTTTACGGTTGACATTTCATGCTCATCCCTCATTGGCTAAGTGCGATCAGGATGTCTAACAACACCTGTTACTAGGCACTCAGGTAACATCACTTGGTCACTCCTTATTGGTTCGGCAGGGTCAGGACCTCTGCCAGCAGCAGGCAGACTCCAGGTTGGCTCCCTTTGGCCTGGTAGGCCTTAACTTCCTACATCTCTATATTTTAGGAAGTTTCTACTATATTAAGTTTCCATACTACCCTCAAATGGCCCTTAAGTTTAGCTGCCTCTTCCCCCATTACCTTCCTTGTCCTCTCCTCCCTTCCATGTTTGATCCTCCCTTTCCAGCAATCCCTATCCATCCATAACTATCTATTCTATTCTCCTGTCATAGGGAGATATTTCTGTCCCCCTCCCAGCCCCTACTGTGTGCCTACCCTCTGTTGTTCTACAGATTGTAGTGGGGTTATAACTTGACTTAATAGCTAAAATCCACATATAAACAATTATATAGCATATCTGTCTTTCTGGGTCTGAGATACCTCACTTGGGATGATTTTTGTCTAGTTCCATCCATTTATCTGTGAATTTCATGATTTTATTCTTTTTCACAGCTAAGTAATACTTCATTGAATTAATGTACCATATTTTCTATATCCAGTCTTCTGTTGAGAGACATCTAGGTTGTTACCAATTTCTGAATATAGAGCAATGAACATGGTTGAGCAAGTGTCCTCGTGGTAGGATGAAACATTTATCTGAGTATATACCAGGAATGGTATTATCTCAAGAATGGATTTTGAGATAGATCAATTCCCATCTCCCTGAGGAACTGCCACACAGATATCCATAATGGATGTACAAGTTTGCATTTCCAACAGCAACAGATGAGTGGTCTCCTTACTCCAAATTCTCTCCAGTATGAGCTGTAACTTGTTTTATTGATCTTAGCCACTCTGGCAGGTGCAAGATGAAATCTCAAAGTAGTTTTGATTTGCATTTCCCTGATGGCTAAAGTTGATGAACATTTCTTTAATTGCTTCTCAGCCATCGCGTTTCTTCTTTTGAGAATTCTGTGTTTAAGCCTGTACCCCATTTTCAATTGGGCTGTTTTCTTGATATATGGTTTTTTTGAGTTATTTACCTATTTTGGATATCTCTATTGGATGTGTAGTTGATAAAAGTCTTTCCCATTCTATACGCTGCTGCTTTGTACAAATGATAGCGTCCTTTGTCTTACAGAAGGTTTTCAGTTTTATGAAGTCCCATTTATTAATCATTGATCATAATGTCTATACTTAAACTGTTCTTCTCAGAAAGGCTTTTCCTGTACCAATGAGTACAAAGCTATTTCACACTTTCTCTTCTATCAGGTTCAGTGTCTCTGGCATTATGCTGAGGTCTTTGATCCACTTGGACTTGAATTTTATTCAGCGTAGTTAGTATGGATCAATTTGCATTCTTCTACATGCTGACATCCAGTTTGACCTGTGCCATTTACTGAATATGCTGTCCTTTTTCCAGTACATATTTCTGGCTTCATTTTATCAAAAATTAGGTGTCCATAGGTGTGTGAGTTTATGCCTGGGTCATCAATTCAATTCCATTGATACATATGTTCATTTTGTGACAATACCATGGTGTTTTCATTAATATAGCTCTGGAGTACAACTTGAAATCAGAGAGAGTTATATCTCCAGCAGTTATTTGATTATTCATGATTGTTTTTAAATATCCTGAAGTTTTTTGTGTTTCTATATGAAGGTGAAAATTGTCCTTTCAAGATCTTTTCTTGAAGAATTTTTCCTTTGATGAATATATAGTTTCCTTCCCTATCTCTTCTTATTAGTTTTTGTTTGAAGTTTACTCTGTCAGATATTAAAATATCTACAACATTGCTTAGTATGCCTATTTGCTTGGAATATCTTTTCCCATATTTTTACCTAGAGATGATGTCTAAACTTGAGGTTAAAGTGTGTTTCTTGGATGCGACAAAAACACGTCTCACATTCAGTCTGTTAGCTTGTGTCTTTTTATTGGAGAACTGAGACCACTAATGTTGAAAGATATCAATGAAAAGTGTTAGTTGATTCTTGTTTTGTTGTTGTTGTTGTTGCTGTGGTTGTGGTGGTGTGTGTACATGTCTCCCCTCTTTTGATTTGTTGGTCCAGGATTATTTATTCCCTGTTTTCTTGGGTGTCATTAACCTCTTTAGGTTGGAGTTTTTCTTCTAGTGCCTTCCGTAGGGCTGGATTTGTATTTACTTACGGCTTAAATTTGGTTTTATCATTGAATGTCTTATTCCTCCATCTATTGTGATTAAAAATTTGGGCTGGCATCTGTGATCTTGTAGAGTTTTTAGAACATCCTTGTTCACCCCTTTCTGGCTTTTAGAGTCTCCACTGAGAAGTCGGGTGTAATTCTAATAAGTCTGCCTCTATTTTACTTGATCTTTTTAAACCCTTGAAGCTTTGAATAGTCTTTCTTTATTCTGTACATTTATTTAGTGTTTTGATTATTATACACCAAAGGGATTTTCTTTTCTGGTCTAGTCTATTTGGTGTTCTGTATGCATCTTGTACCTTGCTAGGTATCTCTTTCTTTAGGTTAAGGACATTGTCTTATATAATTTTGTTGAAAATATTTTCCTCGCCTTGACCTGGGTTTCTTTTCTTTCCTCTATTTCTTTTATTCTTAGATTTGGCCTTTTCATAGTGACCCAGATTTTCTGGATGTTTTGTGCCAGGACTTTTTTAGATCTTAACATTCTCTTTGACTGAGCTGTAAAAATTTTTAGCATGTTTTCAGTGTCCGAGATTATTTCTTTCATCTCCTGTATTCTGTGGTGAGGCTTACCTATGAAATTCCTGTTCAACTCTAAACTTTTCACTACCAGATTTCCCTCACTCTTGGTCTTCTTTACTGATTTTATTGCACTTATAGGTCTTAAACTGTTTCACTCCTTTCCTTCACTGTTTGCATTTTCATATACTTCTTTGGGGTGTTTACTTATTTCTTCTTTAAGGACCTCTATTATATTGAAGACCTCTGTTCTTAAAGGCCATTTTAAGGTATTTCTCCTGTGCTTCAGCTATATTGCAATACTCAGGGCCTGCTCTATTGGAAATATATTGGCCTGGATGTTGCTGATTGTTTTTGTTATTGTTTGCTTCTGTATTTTGCTGGAGTCTAGGCTTCTGGGTTTGGGAAGATTGTAATTCTAGTGCTGATATCTGGTCTTGTCGTTGTTGGGTGGGTGTTTGTTCATTGGTTTCTGTTACCATCTCTGGTTCTTAGGAGAGTGTGGTAGCTATGTGTTGCCTTGTGAAAAATTCTGGGATCTTGATAAGTGTGGTTTTCAGAGGTTCCAGGTAAAATGTGCTTCTAGGTATTGGGAGCTGACACATAAGAATTGGCATGGGCTAGGAATGGAAGGAGCTTGGACAGGGGGGTCCACAGGAGGGAAGAAAGCAGGGTGTTCCGCCAGGATCTTCTTAGTCCCCTGGGACTGAGTAGAGACAGTAGCATGTGGTCTGTTACAAAGCTGTGGTTGAGACCAGGGGATTGGATTTGAAGGAGGGAAGGGAGAGGGAAGATCTGAAGCTTGCCTACCTTCTTCCCCAGCCTTAGTGGCCCAGGGAGTGCCTGTTGGAATTGGCTCTGGGATAAAGCAATGAGTTTGGGGAAGGAAGTTTTAAGAAGATGATCTATGTGATCCACTGGAGAAGAGGTCAGAGAGGAAGGGGAGGTCACAGCCAGTGGTGTGCTGCAGAGCTAGAGATTTGACTGGGGGATTGGATATGGGGGAGCTCAGAGAGAGGTGAAGATTTGCCTACCTGCTTCCCTGGTCAGAGTGACAGATATTTTCTGAAGAATGCAAATATTCCTGAAGAGGTAAAGTATTCCCCGGGGGGATGCAGATCCCATATGTGATGAGAATCTGTTTTTTTTTTTTAAATGTATCCTGTTTAGTAGATACTGTGCCTTTGGATCCAAGCAATGCCTCTGCATTAGATGTCAGCCATCAGCAATCCCCAAAGCTTGCATTATCTATGTACAATACGAATCAGCATGCTAATAGTCAATAAACTTGGTTCGTATTTCCTTCAATACATCCACATTCTTGTTGATGCTATCAAAAAGTAATCTCTTCCTGTTAGAAGAGAGACTTTTTCAAGAGACCCCAAAATGAAATTCCATCAGTATCTGATTAGACATCCTGGGAAAATATATCATAATTTAACTGAACATGCCTTGTGTGAAGGACATTTGATCCAGTGAAACCTCATCTCTAGCACCCTTGGTGACTACCCTCAAAAGGGAACCCTTTAAATCGAGTAAGCTTCTTTAGTTTTCACTAGAATTTCCCATCACCAAGCAACTAGTGTCCTGCAAATCCTTATCCAAAGTTTTATTTATGGAGTTTTGATTTGGTGGCATGCCAGAACTACCTCATATAAGGTTGCTACTCATTGTGTGCATGTCCCACCAACTTCAAATGCTGATAAAATATGTTGATAAGTTGCAGCCACAATAGGAGTATTTGTATAATGAAATCAGGGAGCATGACCCATCAAGGTTTCTTGAAACAAAGAGCCAGTTTTCAAACATTAACTGGCACACAATTGTACTAACTCAAAACCTTTCAAAAAAGTCTCTACCCTCACACAAAAGAAATTTCCATTTTTGTCAGTATTTGCTATTTTTAGTTCAGCTGGCTTTTGCTTTAATTTTTCAATATTCCACGTAGGAAAGACTGTGTTTAATAGTCCACAATATTTCTAGGAATAGAAGTTTTTAATCAGCTAGAATCTGGTTCTTCCCAGATTCCACCACTTATACAGTCCTTCGAATGCAAGTGGCCTATTTTATCACACACCCATATCATACTTCAGGTATCTTAAAAAGCACTATGTTTGAGGGATCCTCTTTCTTTATATATTCAATGAGAGCTCTTATTTTGATTTCTCTCCACATTATGCATTAACCTCCCTGACTTCCTGAAAGTGACTTGAGGGAAAGAGCCATCTTAAGTAACATTTGAACATCCAGTAGCTGCCCCTTGCTTCCCATTGTTTTTGTAAGACATTGTTCTCATCATTCTCCTAAAATAATATTTTTTATATAATTTTTCCAAGACAGGTTTTTTTTTTGTGTGTGTGTAGCCCTGGCTGTCCTAGAACTTGCTCTGTGTCACAGGCTGTCCTAGAACTCGGAGATCTGACTGCTTCTACTTACGGAGTGCTGTAATTTAAAGGTATTCGCATCTGCTTACTATAAAAGTTTTATAACCTGTCTCTACTTAATCTACAACTCCTCCTTATAGTCACATGAATGTTTCAGGTAGTTCCTTATGGTCTTCCTTTCCATGCTGTACCCTGCTCTCACACTGTGCAAATTCAACATCATTAAGGAGGTCTCATACAGCTCCTCTCTGTTCCTGTAATTTTCCTTGGAGGGTCCCCACGGTCCTAGCAGGTACATTATTCTGGGATCTCCTCTGCAACTTAAGTTTCACCTTTACAGCTTCATGCAATGGCTACTCAGAGCCTCTTTTCAGGGACCATGGCTCTGCCATGCATTGCTTGACTTTAGGCCCTCTCTGAAACTCAGAAGTAAAACTCAATGCCACCTCAGTCTTCCATCTCCTATGTTTGCAAAGTCAGTACCATCTGGGTGGTACTGGGATGGAGCCTAGGCCTCCTGGATCATAGCTGTATCAGCTTCTAGGTGCTGAAACTGAGAAAACACACTTTTAGTTACTGCTTTTGAGGAACATGGAATATCCCCGCTGAGTTCTCAGTTCAGGTTTTCTCCTTTCATATAAACTTGCATCTTCACTATTGGAAACCTTTAATGAGTGAGAACTTGCCCTCAGGAAACATTTTCTATTTTCTCAGTGAAGAGTGTTAGGTTTTTCTTTAATAGTGCTATTCTTTGAAAGTTACAACTCCTTTGTTGTCTGTGTCCCTCTCGCCCAAAACATTCACCTTGCTCACACACCTTTCCTGCACCAAATACATTAGTCCACTATCTTCATAATCAGTTTCACCCAAGTTCTTGAGACAAGAGCTAGTTTCTTGGTCAAAATTAAGCATGAGTGGCTTCTAGGTCAACTCCCGATCAAGACCTTGTTTTCCTATGAACCTTCATGAGCAGGGCCCCACTGTCTCTATTTCACACAGCATGCTTTTCTTCCAAGTTCTGATCAGAATGGTCCATTGTGCTCTAATTAAAGCATTCAGGGACTTTTCTAAACCAAAGTTTAGAATTCTTCCAAAGCCCAGCCACAAAACAGGGCCTAAGAACCAAACGATCAAGTTTATCGCAGCAATGTTCCCACTTCTAGATCCAGTTTTCTAATTGATATAACCAGATGTAGTGACAAGAGAAACGAAAGAGCAAAGTGTTTGCTTTGGCTCACAGTTCATGAGTGCAGTCCATCATGGCAGAAAGGTCAAGGTAGCAGGAACCTGAAACAGGTAGTCACAGTGCATCCACAGTCGTGAACAGAGAGTAATGAATAAATACTGCTGCCCAACTCCCTGTCCTATTTATACAATACAGGCTTACAGCCAAAGAATGGTGGCATTTACGGTAGGTCTCTCATCCCACCTCAATTAACACAATCAAGATGATTCTCTACACATACTACTAGAGGGCTGTCTCTCATCTGATCCTAGATTCTGTCAAGCTGATGGTTAACAGCTGTCACTAACACTAACGCAGCACACAACCAAAACTCCATCCTTCTTTCTTTTTTCCCCAGAGTAGAGCCACATATTTCTCCATTGAATTTAAACTCCCTGAAGAATCGTTTTAAGTAGTCTTTCCAACACTTCCAGACAAGTCAATTTTCTATGCTTCAACAGCATTTACCTTGATATCACTCACCTTGTATGAGGAACTAAAAGGTACTGTCTCTCCTCATATATCTGCCTATGGAATCTACTGAGAGACAGAGAAAAAAATCCTTTGTTCAGAGAAGTTTCATGGCAGAATCACAGTCTCTAATTGCAAATTGTCCCTTGTTTGAAACACTCTAATGTTCTGACTTTTATTGTTATAGTAAAACATGTACCATATTTATCATTTTAGTATTGTGAATTGAATTTTGAAAAATCTTTTCTGGATATACAAAACTCCCTTTGAAACCTTTATTATTATTAGTCTTTAGATTTGAATATTTAACCTGAAGTATCCAAAGAAGCCAGAAAGGAAAAAGGAGACTCTGGGGGAATTGGTGAAAAAGAAGCTTCAGAGAGGGAGATAGTGGGGTGCACATGTTATAAGGGAGTAATGAAAATAATTGTGGAAACATTAATTGATGATTGAGGAGTGGGGTGATACAGGGATAAAGAAAAACAAGAGATAAATAACACTAAGGATGTTGGAAAAAGTGTATACAACATATTATTGTAAAAGCTTACTTAAAACAATATACATATGTATTCATATATACATATTGCACACACATATTTTTAAATTGACTTGTGGCCATGAGGTAATAATGTTCCCCCAAAGAGCTGTGCATTATCTAAAACAACTACTGTAGTGTAAGGCATGGGAAACCTCCCTTCATGTTGTTTGGATGATTACAAACATTACTGAAAACTATGTTGGGTATTGTCATTGTCCTTTACTGCTTTTCAGAACTTGAAGGTAAGACCCTATTGCTGAAGATACCACATACTTCAGACATAGAACTTAATGACTAGACTGGAAAGGCATCCACAGTGGTTCAATAATGGCACTTTTCTCTTGTATGTAGCCAACACTTGTTTGATTGGACTTTAGTCTTACTCAATAAAAGGGAATTCATGCCTAGTACTATAAATTGAGACAATTATCCATGGCTGGAAAGGTCATAAGTCCTGAGAGAAGAACCTACTATTGTCATTTTCCTAAACCAATATAATTCATAACTGTATTTCAAATATTTATCTGTGTACTCACACATAAATGAGCTCATGTGTCTCATCAAAAAAGAGCTTCTTTTCATAAATGGTCAAAATTCAGAGTGACTATGAAGTGACCAACCCCCAACTGATAAATCCACAATGTAACTCTTACACCTAAGGCTCATGGAATATTGCAGAAGAGAGGAAAAAAGGATCATTAGAGCCCAAGATGCCTGCTTCTAGATAATCACAGCAGGGAAAATGCACCCATGCACTCGCTACAATAGGGTTGCTTGAACAAAACTGGCATAATGACAATACCAGTTGATATACCAATGTTAACAGGGAAATTCTACAGAGTTCTCACCTCTGCTTGAAGATCCATAGATGGTCAGTGGTTGCTGAGATCAGGAGAATCAGTTTCCTCTAGGAATGGGCTCCCACATAGGTTCTCTAATTCCAAGCACTCAGCCCTAGACACATGTACATAGGAATAATTCTAAATGGACTCAGTAGGTTTTACACACACACACACACACACGAGAGAGAGAGAGAGAGAGAGAGAGAGAGAGAGAGAGAGACTGGGATAACAATGAGAATTCAAGGAGAAATGAATGGGGTGGGCAGCATAAGGAGGGAGGAGTTGGAGGAGAGAGTACTGGTGGAGCTGATACAGATGCACTGCTTGTGAATGAAATTTTAAAAAAAGTTAACTTTTTTTTTTCTGAGACAGGGTTTCTCTGTAGCTTTGGAACCTGTCCTGGAACTAACTCTTGCAGACAAGGCTGGCCTTGAACTCACAGAGATCTGCCTGCCTCTGCCTCTCCAGTGCTGGGATTAAAAGTGTGCACGACCACCATCCAGTAACAAAATTAATTTTAAGAAGCTTTCCTGGATATGCACTGCTCTCTTTGAAACCCTTGCTACTCTTAACCCTTTCAGGGGACAACTTTTTTCTCCTGATACTATTACAATGTCTATGCCCAATACTTATAGAGGCTAAGGCGATGCAACCTAAGTTCCTTCCTTTTGTTCAACCACGCCCATTTATTCCCATCCTATAAGAGTCTTCTCTAACAAATGTAAGGACACTGCAACTTGGTTTAAGTACCACTCACATACCCAAACAGATACCTCTTGGCCATCCCTAAGATCTAAAGGTGCGAGCACCAGTTGTTATCCTCTCTTGGGAAAGTATATATTTGGAAGAAATTCATATAGAACATGCAAGTGAGAAGAGCTTATTCGGGAAGAAAATTCCTTAGCCACAACTACGTTGAGCATTGTTTAGAAGAGGTAGCTCAAACTCTAAGTGGGCACGCCCATTGGTTTCCTAAACCAAAGAAAGCATAGCCATAAGGTGACAGATTCTGGCATTTAACCATTCCCTTCTACCTCTCTATTCCCTAGGTTGGTCAACAACTCTCAGACTCAATTCACCCCAGTTCCTTCCACAATCCCTCCAAATACAATCCCAAACACCATAGCCTCAAATGTTGAAATCCTTAAAGTCTAAAAGATCTCAAATCATATTCCCTCAAAATCTTGAAATACTCAAAACTCAAATTATCATTTTAACAACATAAGAGAGGTAGAAGCCAAATCTGGGGAAAAGATTGCCTCTATGACTCAGCAAAGTGAAAACTTCATTTAAAAATGTGACATTTTTCCGTACTGGCATTCCTTCCAGCTGGTGAAATTCCAGGAGCTTTTAATGAATTAACACCACATTTGCTTGAAGCAGTGAGTCAAGTTGCTTACTGGTTCAAAAATAATTGTGTGCAGAGTAAGACAAAAAGATAATAGAATTGCTCTTTGATCCCATAGTGTCTCTACCAAATCTGTGATTTATATATGAAGGCGTGTGGAGCAGATTTTTGAGTACTCAAAATACCATAGAGGAGTGGCATGGAAGATGGACAATTTTCATAGCAAATGTTAATGTCAGTGTGTAGGGAGTCATGAAAGCACTTCAGAAAGAGCAATACCAGCAGGAAATGAATGTGAATATATTCTCTAAGAAACGCCATTTCTTAAAAGATGTAAATGAAATCTAAATAAGCATATAGGTGCATATGCCTATGCAAGGGGGCATGAAGTTTCTTCCTCCATCACTTGACACCTATTTTCTTGTGGCAGGGTCTCATATTGAACCATAAACTTGCCAGAAAGCTCCCGGGACCGCCAGTCTCTGTTCCCCAATGCTAGCTTCTTTTTTTATTTCTTTTTTTTCATACATTGTTTTGTTTTATTTTTTCCATTCAAAAACATAATTAAAGAAATAAAATTTTTACCTTTCTTCCCCTTCTCCCGGTCCCCTCCCACTACCTCCCCACCCCTCCTCCCTCCCCCTTCTTCCTTGAAAGAGGGCATGGTGCCCTGCCCTGTTGGAAGTCCAAGGCCCCCCCCCTCCCTCCCGGCCTAGGAAGGAGTGCATTCAAAAAGACTTGGTTCTCAAAAAGA
>PVIU01029824.1:0-16984 GCA_004026605.1 Ondatra zibethicus | reverse complement strand
CCCACCACTCTTTGCATTTGGTGGACACAGACCATGTTTCAGTAGAATATTTGGTAACTACTTCCACACACAAGACCTCTTTTATACTTTAATGGGGGAGGGGCAACAGAACTGGATGCTGACATAAGAGCCTGCAAGGCTGTTGAATTAGTAGTGGAAGTTTGTTGGTAAATTTCTGTTTCCCACTTGACTCATCTATTTTAAGTAATGGCAAAATTCATTTTAAAAGCAAGAAGTCAAGTTGAAGACTGTCAAACAGGGCATCTCACTCTCCAAAGTTTTTGGGTGCCTATGTGGCTGGGATGGGAAGGATGGAATGAGGCGATTTGCCCTAAACATTTGAAGTTTTTCTCCCAAGGCATCCCAGAGCCAGATGTTACAAGTAGACACACACCCTCACCCTCACAAGTCAAAAAAAAAACTATGCTGAAATTGCAACCATAGATAAAATATTATTCAGCAACAAAATAAAAAGCCAGATTTTATTTTGAGGTTTCTACTTCACACCAATAGCCTTACGAGGCAAGCAGGGACTTTCCAAGAAGAACTACGGAAGTTCTTCTTTCAGTCTTCCCCCAGTGTGAGCATAAGAGAAGATGCCCATCTGTAAGCCAAGCCTTTCACACGGGGGACTATGTACCTTGACCTAGAGCTTCCCAAGTGCTAATACTGCGAAGATCAAATGGTTGCTATTTGAGCCACCAGAACTTTAGTAATTTGTAACAGTAGCTTGAACAGAATATGACACAAAAACAAATTTATTAAAAATCTCAGTTGGGGGAAGTGTGAAACTGGATCAGACTAATAAACTCAAGGCCCAGCACTGACTTATTGACTCAGAAATCTGACTAAGTGAGACTCAAGAGCAGAGAATACGTTAATGAATAAATTAGCAAAAATATGACCTAGCTTATGACATTTAACCATGCCAGAAGTCCTGGCTCCCATTTGGAACCAGTGCAATTATTCTGGCAAGAGAAGTGTACCATCAAGTTCTGAGAAAATGAGCACAGACAAGGAAAAATATACATTTTTTTCTTTTTCATAAGAAAACAAGGCCAATTGTTTTTGAAGTCTTTGCTTCAGCAAAATAGCATTAAGGTGACAGTATTAGCAGAAGGACAAATTTATCTGTTTTTAATCAGGTGACAGACCAGAAGTAGAAGTTCTAAGAGGTCTGTCATCTTGCTCCTAGCCATAAAAAAAAAAATGTAACTGGTCAGGATTGTTAGGTTCAAAACATAGGATAAAATGCAGCTGCTTTTACTCACAGTCTCTGTAGCTCTCTTTAGAAACACACAAAGTACTTTCTTTTATGCTTAGGAACAGCCAAGAAAGGAGTCCTGAGGATGTTCTTAGGGACTCCAAATGGCTCTTTACATGGCTTCCAAGGTGGCCTCAACTAGGAAGTAAACAGTTACTGATATTTTTCAGTAATTTTCAAAGGAAAAAAATGGTTTAACTTTCTGCTGTTCAAAAGAGTTATTCAATATATTTTATCCTAATTTCCACCCCAGATTTGGTTTGGGATTGTTGTTTTGTCCACAGGCAAATTATAAAAACTTAATTTGCTAGGTGCTAGTTTTGATGCAATATAAATATATGGAAAACCTTTAAAATACTATGTGTTTTGTTAGTGTTCTAGAGGAATACCATAAAAGTTGTTAACTTTCTATTCTAAATCTGTCTTTAGCAATCTTTTGTGACAAATACCATTAATCTTCCTACACATTTTCAAGTGCTGTCAATCTGAGGCTTGTTGTTATAGGAAATATTTTCCTTCCCCTGACTGGTAATGATTTTGTGGCTCTTATTAGCAATTTCATTTCTTAGCTAGAAGTGTTCTAACAAAGGCAAGTCTTTCTTATTTAATAACTATTCTAATGTTACATTGTGCATTCCATCACTATCCACATATGGGATGCCTCTGGGATACCTGGGGAAGAAAAACTTCAAATGTTTAAGACAAAGTACCTGCTGTATGTGTGTGTGTGTTATGTATATAAATATATCCATATATATGCTGCACATGAATGTGATAGTCAAATTTTTTCATTGGTGAGGTTTTCTAGGAGACAAATAAAATCATCATTTCCATAAGATTTTATTAACTTCCCATACTACTGAAGATAAACTTGGAAACAAATTTATCCTTATTCTGTTGCATAAGTATTGAGTGTTTTTTATTCTTACTTCTTTTACTTAACTAGGTTGTCACACAAAATTCTACTATGTGCTTCTCTCATAACATTACTATGCCTTTACATGTTCCATGACCTAATCTTTTGATATTTACAAAACTTTAAAAAGTGATGTGAGATTTCCCTCTGTATGCTATGATTACCATTAATGAATAAAGAAACTGCCTTGGCCTGTTGATAAGGCAGAAGAGAGCTAGGTGGGGAAAACTAAACAGAATGCTAGGATAAAGAGGGGCAGAATCATAGAGAAGCTATGTAGCCCTGCCAGAGACAGACACTGGTTGGAATCTTACCGGTAAGCCACCACCATGTGACAATACACAGATTACAAGCAATGGGTTAAATTAAGATGTAAAAGTTAGCCAATAAGAAGTTAGAGCTAATGGGCTAAGCAGCATTTTAAATAGTATAGTTTCTGTGTGGTTATTTTGGTTCTGGGTGGCCGGAACAAACAAATGGCCTCCTCCTCCATTAAATTGGCTCCAACATGGCTGCTAAATCCTTGTAAAACCTGAAAAATCTTTAAAAAAAAAGGAATCCTAGACACAAAAGAACAGAGTAAAGCATGGTTTGGTAGCAGTGTTTTCTTAGATGGGCTCTGTTTGCTAGAAGCAAGCAGAGGCATTGCTCCTTTAAGGGAGGCTTTCCTGATTCAGCCGTAGCAGGAAAAAAGTCATGCCCTTTTGAAATGGCTGCAGCTTCCTGGGTTGTGCTGCCAGTATGAACTCTGATGAGGTCAAGCTACTGAGCATTTAAATGGGTTTTGTGAGCAGATTGCTACAACTGCTTAATGGTTCGACATAGACCTACTACATACTTGGAACTGGGGCAATGTGCACCACTTGCAGAGGTGGTGAACGGACTTCCACCATGTTTGACTGTGCGGGGCAAGCAGGAAGTGCCGTATATACACTAATAATGCCACAGCTTAAGTTTTTAAGAAGTGCTTAGCATTTTAAGAAGCACTTCTGGATAGTAAAGAATTACAGATACACAATAGGACAGATAAGATACACAATAGGACATAAAAGATTGAGACACAGTATATTTAAAAAAATGTACGTAGGCTTAAGAGAAAGAAGAAAGAGTATAGAGAGTTGGAAAAGACGTAAATCATTAAAAAAATAAAAAGCCTTTAAAGAGACAGAGTACAGACAGTCATAGATTAAAAGGAGTAAAGAAAAATAAGCCATGTAAAAATGGAAAATTCACAGAGAGTTTGCATTATGTATACTATTGTGTTTTCTTTGAATTTTTTGACTACAGAGAGACATTTGATTCTGGGAATTGCTAAGCTAAACCAACATATATGTTTTAAAGGTTTTTTAACTTTAAAGTTTGAGTCTATGGATGTATTGCTTTGGAAATGAGGTTCTTCTTTTGTTTACACAGAGGACAAGAACCTGTGGATTGCTTCCAGACTAATGTGGTTTGATGGAACACAATCCCCCAAGAGGTCACTGTGAACACCCCTCAAAAAATTACTTCACTCAATAAACAGCAGGAAGCAGTCTGGAGAAAATTACACCCATATTCCCAAATATTGTTTATAAGTATTTGTTTATATTTAAAGGGGGATATGTTATAGAGATTTGCATTGATATGGATCTTGGTTTATTGATACAAATTTAAGGTCAATTTTGTAATACTGTGTATGTATATTTCTGCTCTTAATTAAGGTATTGCAATTGTGCAGCTCATTTAAAAATATAATGTATAATTAAGAATATAGGTTAATAGATAATCATGAAGCTTGTAGTCATGTTAGTTAGATTTTCTAGATGTACAGAGATGTATTTCAGATGGATAGGCATTCTTCAATCTTTCAAAGACTACAGAATATGGAATTTAAAATATCTTAAAAATTTAGGACATTTTATGACAGTGAGACACATCTGGTCCTGGCAACAGTCTACTTCAAGAGGATGATGGGCATTGAAGAGACTCATAATGGAGTTTGTTAGCCATTTGGGCAAGAAACTACTCTTGCCTGGACTGCTTAACTGGACATGCAGGACCCACAGAGAAATGACTGCTTAACTTGCCTAAAGGTGAGAAAGGGCCTTCGGGGTTCCTGCTTCATGAAAGAGTCTACCAGACACATTCAAGACACAGAAGAAAATGACTGACATACTGCCAATAAAGGCAGAACTGTCTTTGAAATTTCCTGCTTTGTGGAAAAGTCTGCTGGATACTATGGGCCTGTAGGCTGAAGATAGATGTCCTAATGGTACAGAAGAACTTTGGGTGACTGTCCAGGCAGCAAGGTGTCTCTGTCATTTCTAGGGTTTTGGAATTTGCTTACAATTACTTCCTGTTTACTTAGGTAATATTATATCCTTCTGGAGTCTTTGATGGAATTGAAGAATATATAGTGATAGTTATAGTTTTTGTTAGTTATGATAAAAGATAAAGTAGATATAAATATTGTAACTTTGTTCTTGCTTGATACCTGTTTTGTTATATGTAATTTTACTATGTTAAAGTTAAAACTTCCTTTTTATTTAAACAGAAAAGGGAGGTGATGTGGGATTTCCCTCTGTATATTGCGATTACCGTTAATGAATAGAGAAACTGCCTTGACCAGTTGATAGGGCAGAAAAGAGCTAGGTGGGGAAAACTAAACAGAATGCTGGGATTAAGAGGGGCAGAGTCAGAGAGAAGCCATATAGCCCCATCAGAGACACTGGTTGCAATCTTGCCGGTAAGCCACAGCCACGTGACAATACACAGATTACTAGCAATGGGTTAAATTAAGATGTAAGAGTTAGCCAATAAGAAGTTAGAGCTAATGGGCCAAGCAGTGTTTTAAATAATATAGTTTCTGTGTGGTGGTTATTTTGGTTCTGGGTGGCTGGGATGAACAAGTGGCCACCTCCTCCAACAAAAGAGCAAACAATTTTATCCTTATCATAACTCAGTCTTTTCACCACTGTCCCTGTTATGGATCAGAGAATCCCACAAAGCAGACATAAGGAAAACATATCTCAGAGGTTCTGAAGGCTAAAAAGATAGGCAGAACACACCAAGCACACACAGACACACCACAGCACTGAGACATCTGCCTGGGCTGATAAAATTAACCTGTGACCAAAGATAGGTTTAAGCCAAGGTTAAAAAAAAATGCCTGAAACAGTTCACATACATAACATCTCAAAGAAAAACATCATGTGGGTTGTTTTGAGTAAAATCAAACAAAGGGCCTCATTTTTACCAAAAGCTCACACCCTTCACACTGACCACAAAAGACCTATTTGCTGGGAACTTCCACAGAACCCTTTCAATATTGACTTCTTACAACCCATTTTCCAAGAAGTCATAAAAACTTCTTTTGTCTAGCTTATGTGAAGAGCAAGGTCCCTCTGTCCAGCACTGTGGCTTTACAAAACTGAGGAAGAAGGACTAGACAAACTAGGAGAAGGAAGGACACAGCACATCTGGTCTCTCTCCTTTCCCCAGCTACCCATATGCAGGATGGGCTACAACTGAAAAATCCCAGAGACATTCTTCTACTAGCATGATTGTCATGGGGATGGTTAATGCCTGTTATTCAATCGAGCTTTTGTGAAGGTGTTGAGAAGGTACTTGTAGATACAGTTAACACCATCAAATGCTGACCATAAGTAAATCACAATACTACTGCTAATATTACTTGTTCAAGCAATTGGTTACAGGCAAAGACCTAAGGTTTCCTTAAGTGGAAGGAATTTCACCTGCAGAGTGAGTTGTTTCTGCTTGAGTCTAGCCAGTCAGTCTGCCTTGCACATAGTCAATGGCATGAGTCAGTTCCTTAAAATGAAATATCACCAAGATACAGATAGATAATAGTGAGAAATGCATTTTTTTCCTGATTCTCTGGAGAATCCTAATGAGTACACAGCTTTGTTCAATTTCTGCTCCTTGCTCATTGCACTGTGTGTTGTGAATTAAGAGTGATTTAAGTGGCATGAACAGAGAAGTCTGCTAGTACTGGAGAACTATGATTCCAAGAACCATGTTTAATGTTTGCGAGGTTCACAGTGAAAGCCAGAACATAGTTTTCTGCCATGTTTGTGCAAACATGGATGCTTTCTACTCGTTTTTGCCTTAGTTGTATTTCCACCACAGGAAGATCTCAAAATTCTCCCTCAGTGTTTAGGCAAATGTTTAAAGTGGAAGTTACTTCCACATGCCATAGAGCAATCACATCTGTGTACATATTAAAAGGGTCAGAATCAGTTCGCTACAGATACGCCTGCACACTGGTGTTTACTTCAATAGTATTCACGATAACCCGATAATGAGATCCACCAAAAGATGAATGGATAGAGAAAAGGTGATATACAATTATACATATAATTAAATTCTACTCCATGATGATGGAGTGTGGTAGACAAGGAGTAACAGCAGAGGCAAATATAATCAAAGTATACTCTATGCATGTATGGAGGAGCCATAATGAAGTTCCTTACTTTCTACAATTGATGTAAGCTGATGATAAAAAAAAAAAGAAAAGAAAAAGTTTTTTTCTTGTGGCAAGTACTTGCACCTTTAACAGCTTGACTACAGTTAGGCTATGTCTAACATAAGGCAAAAATTGCTCTGGTGACATGTAGAATTCCTTGTCCTGTAGTCAATCAATGGAATAAACAAGGCAGCACACTGAAGGCTAGGCCTGTGGTAATAGTAATGGACTGTTAACATGCCCGCTCCCCTTTGGGCAATGTAGCTCAGTGACTCTTGATTAGCAAGCATGAAGACCTTGGATTCAACCCCTGCTAACAACAAAAGCAAGCAAACCAAAACTTCTCCCATGGAAGGGGTGGGGTTGCTGGGTGGTGGTGGCATAGGCCTTTAATCCCAGCACTCGGGAGGCAGAGGCAGGCGGATCTCTGTGAGTTCGAGGCCAGCCTGGTCTACAGAGGGAGTTCCAGGACAGCCAAGGCTACACAGAGAAACCCTGTCTTGAAAGAAAAAAAGAGGGAGCTGCAGTGGAGAATCCCAGTCTCTCATTTGGAATTCCAGACCCTATCTCCTGCTGCTCCCTTAGCTATGGAAGCTCTTGATGTGGGCAGTATGCAGGTGATTGGAGGTTAATTGGGGTGAGTCCACTTTTGTGAAGCTGTCACCCATGCGGGGTGAGACTCCACAGTGACGCAGCGGCTTTGTCGTTTCTCATGTACCTGTGGTTACCTCTCACCCATGTTCCTAAAAGTAACTTCAACAGACTCAGTGATTCAGCTGAACTTGGGTAGAAACATTTCCTTAGACTACTGAGAGCCTCTCTTAGGTAAATATGAGGCACGATAGAAACAGGGACAGAGACACAGCCATAGGCCTTATGAAGAAGACACTCCAGTGGCCAGGGCAACCTTCCCTTGAAAAGAATGTGTCCACCTTTCCTGGTAGGTCATTCTTCAGCACTTACCCAGGGGATAATTTGTGGCCAGGTACATCCTGGTAGAAAGAGATAAACAAGATCATCTTAGACTAGTGATGGCACAAGTTCAGTGAGGGTCAAACTATCCTTATAGCAGCCTGTCAAGGGAAAGCCCTTATTTATGTTATGTGTAACACATATGATGAGTCATGCATGTGCTTACAATTATGGCATATATTACCCTCACATGCATGATACTGCAAATTTACCTGGCAGCCCGTCTGCCAATCATGTTCACTATTTTATGTCACCAAGAACCTGAAACCGGGCAGGTTACAGAGACCCCCCAGTAGCAGATATTGCTTTGATTTCCCAAAAGTCATAAAAGAGACATATTTTGACATCTATTTACTTCATTACAATGTTGCTTAAGTATAGATGTTGTTAATATAATTATATTTAATTAGATCATTCACGTTAATTGAGATGAGTAATTCTTTTGGGATGAGATTACTTCTCAGAATATTCTGTTCAAACTTCAAAACTGAATTGTGAAAATGAAAAGTGCTCATTAATAGAGATACTGTAAACACCAGCTTGAGAAATCAAATGGTGGCACTTTTTATGTAAAAAGTTGTGGTAAGGTTGTAGAACTCTGAAGACTTAAGAGAATCTACGTACTTCAGATATTCTTTTTGAACAAATGTTTTACATCACCTAATTTTCAATCATTAAATATTTGGGATCTTGAGAAAGCATACAGTTATAAACTCTATCTGTGCTAATAACTTAAAATGACTTTAGTTATATAACAATAATTTTCCCAGTACCGTACTGGACTGCTAGATTTGTAGTAGTTTGTGCAAATAAACTTTGAAAATATACTCTGTCAAAAGAGGAAATAAAGTTGTCCTTCAATAAGAATGTAAGCTTCTAACCTTAGAATCATTTAAAGTGGCTAAATTAAATGTTTCCCTTTGAAAATAACATGCAACTAATCTTCTAAATGTACACTAACCTTTTTAAGAGCCAATTCACCATTTGAGATGCTGACAGTCTCCTGATGGTTTTTACTAGTATTTATTCTGCTTTTCCTCAGAACCCTAGTTTGTTTTTTTAAAAAGGGATCCAAATGCCTTGACCAGTGTTATCATGTAATGAGGCTCACAAAATTTATGTCAGTTTTAATATAATAGGGTGATTAAATTTAGTGAACCTAGGTAGACACTCTGGCTCTACCATTTTCCAGCTCTGCTTTTGCCAAATTTGTCACTCTCAGCACTACTTCCTTCATAAGGTAATAAAATCTAATGTCACATCTGCTGTGTCTCCAATACGTAAAAATATTTACCTCTATACATAACCTAGATATAAGTAGAATCAATTAACAATATACACACTCACACATCTATTGTAATTTTAAGTATTTAGTTGGCAAGAAGCATATGCTCATTAAATGGTGGGCACTCTCCTTAATGGAAGAGTTTGCTTTCTTTATTCAAAAGCATTAAAGTGCGGATGTAATGAGATGTATCTTCTTGTTTGATATATCTTTTAATTAAAATTATATTTAAAATTTTTGTTAGTGTTCATTCTTCCTGTGAAAGTGAAAATGTAAAATCTTCTTGTACAGAAGTGCCCTGGTTATTAGTTTAAAGAAAATGGGCTAAATAGGAGTGCCATACCCCAGGTTCCCTGGAGAAGTTTAGAGACCGTGCAGCAGCTTGTGGGGCCGGAGAGTCTGATAAAAAACGGATGTGTTGCCTATTTCCTTCTGTTTTAATGCTTTAATGATTCTATTCTGATTATTTCAGTCACTCTGCCACTAAAGACTGAAACTCGAGGGAAAAGGCCCAACTGGCCTAGATTGGGTGAGTGAAACTAGGACCCTTTAACTCACCTCGGGGCTCATCTTTGCTTTCGTAGGGCAAGTTCAATGATGCTCACAGTGGAAGGAGAAACGTATTCCAATAAGGGGAAAAGATTATGTGTACAGAGTATTTCCTTTAATTGTTTGTCAGGAATCATATACTCAAACATATATAATAACTGTATACATCAATTAGATGAAACAAATTAGAAGCTTTGCTGTCTCTTTGGTGCTCTGCTGTGGTTTGAGAATAAAATGTCCCCGACAGCCTCATGTGTTCAACACTTGGTCGTCAGCTCGTGGCAATATTTCGGGATATAATAGAAAGTTTCAAGTGTGGGGTCTAGCTAGAGTATATAACTGGGGTGTGACTTCGTCCCTAGACCGTTCTTTTGACTCTACTTCTCATTGTGAAGGACCACTCTTGTACACACCCTAATGTTCAAGTGCAGAGGCCAAGCTGTCACTGAGAGAAACCTCTGAGAGTGTAAGCAAAGTGAATCTTTCCTCCTTTCAACTTTTGTGTCAGGCATTTAATTTTGTCATAGTAACAAGGAAGGCAAAAAAGACAGACAATTGGTGCCAAAGAAGTAGAGATGTTGCCATTACTAAACCTGAGCATATTATGCTTAAGAGTTGTCTATAAGAATTGGCTTGTAGTAGAAATTTGGAAAACTCTGAAGAAATCTTAGGATATTGTAAGCAGGGTTAACAGGTGAGTTTGGTGAGAGCTCAGCCTGAAACGCTTAGAGAAATGTGAACAGTAGAAAATGTGCTATAAGGTTTCCAGTAGAAATAAGGACTCTATTTGGGAATTAGACTAGAGACTATATTATGACAAAAAGAAATTGTTGTCTACCTTTTTTTTTTATTTCCTCTAAGACCTTGAAGGGAACTGAATTCAAAAGTTACGGCACGTAGTGTTTCAACATCAAAGCATGCAAGCTGTGGCGCAGGCACCGAGCAGGGGTATCCAGGTTCATAAGAATTGGTGAGAAAAAGCAAAGCAAGCATGGATTGGGAGACTTCAAATTACGAAGATTCTATTTTATGAAAAGCAATTTCTATACAATCCTAATTGAAATTCTAATGTCATTCTTCACAGAAATAGAAAAGACTATATTAAAATGTGCATGAACAAAAGACCCATAATAGTCAAAGAAAGCCTGAGAGAATCATATGATAGTTACCACCCATGTCTGATTTCAAGCTAACCTTGAAAGAACCAAAGTAATAAAAGCATGATCATGAATTCAACAGAGACATACAGACCAGGAGAGAAGATCTATATATTGATCCAGAGAGCTATATCCATCTAATTTTTATATAGATACCAAAAATACACATTGGAGAAATGACACCTTCTTCAACAACTGGTTCTGAGAAAACTGTATTTTCAAATCTCTCACATAACACAAAAATCAATTCCATATGAACCAAAGGCCTTAATGTAACACTGGGTACTCTGGAGAGGGAGAATGTTTCAAGATGTAGGCGGCAAAACCTTCTCAATAGGAGTCTAGTTGGCTGATAGGGCCAAGAGTTGACAAATGCAGCTTCAGAAAACCAAAATACTTCTGAAAAAAAAAAAGAGAAAGCAGTTAGTTGAGTATAGATACAACCTACAAAATAGAAAAAAATTCTGCCAGCTAAATATCTGTCAGAGGATAAATATCTAGACTATATAAGAAACCCAAAGCTGGGCAGTGGTGATGTTCTCCCTTAGTCCCAGCACTCAGGAGGAAAAGGCAGGGGAATCTCTGAGTTTAAGGCCAGACTGGTCTATAGAGCAAGTTCCAGGATAGCCAGGTCTACACAGAGAAATCCCGACTCAAATAAATAAGGAAGGAAGGAAGGACTCAAAAAATAAATTAAAAAGAAACAACCCAATCAATAAATGGGCTATTGAAATGAAGTTTTCAAAAGATGAAATAAAAATAGCCAATAAACATGAAAATTTTCCAACTTCACTAGCTGTTAAGTAAAAATAATAAGAAAAGGGCAGCTCTGCCGGCACAAGAAATCCAATTAGGTCAAAACAAACCAAATCAAAATGCCCATCGTTTTACTAAGAATCACGCTCTCGGGTGGCCGAGCGCATGGCGGGGAGACAGAAAAGCAGGAAGCCCATGCAGAACTGAAAACCACACGTTTCTCCTTTGGGAGCCCATTTAAATACCCTATGGGAGGGGTCAGGACCTGGCATGCTGGGATTTGGAGTCCAGACAACTCCCAGGCCAGGCCAGGGAGGCTGGGATGGATGCCAGGGGCTGGGCTATGCTCCCAACTTAACACTAGCCATCAAAGGAATGAAAATCAAAACTACATTGAGATTCATCTTACTCTTATCAAAATAACAGTCATTAAGAAAGGAACAGCATGGGCAGTGAGACAGCCCAGTGGGTAAAGGCGCTTGCTGCCAGGCCTGATGCCCCGAGTTCAACCACCAAGACCCACAGAGTGGAAGGAAAGAGCCAGAAACTGACCTTAAACAGTCATCTTCTGACCTTTGCCCATGCACACACACATAAACACAAACAATAAATAAATAAAAAAGAAATTTAAGGAAGTAACAAATTCTGGCAAACATGAGAACAAAAGGGAAGTCTTCCATGCTGTTGGTAGTGATGTAAACTAATTCTGCACTATAGAAGTCAATCATATACTCCAGCTGAGCTACCCTGAGTATTTACGCAAAAGACTCCAAGTCAGCATCCCACAGAGACACATGCATCAGCGTTCAGTTATAGAATGAACCCAAGCATCCAAGAACACCGGACGGATAAGGAAATGTGGTATATATACAAAATGGAATTCTTTTTAGCCATGAATTGAATCCCACTTCCTGCGGGAAAATGAAAAAAAAGCAATTGGAGATAATCATGTTCAGTGAATTAAGTCAGTCTCAGAAAGGCAAAGGCTGTATTCTCCCATCTGTGCTTCTTAGAATTCATAGGAAACCATTTATACATGATATGCAAGTAGAAGTGAAGCTCCCCAGAGAGTTGAAGAGAACTAATGAAGTAGAGAGAGAAAAGGGAGAGTATACAGTATGAGGGGAAATATCAGCAATATAAAATATACATTTATAAAATAATTAATCTTTTAAGCAGAGCAGAGAGACTTCTCCAGAGAACCCAGTGCAAGCAGGTGCTCTCTTCCTGAAAGGAAAATGTTTGAAACAAGTTTACTATCTTCTGTTACCGAACCCTAATAGCTATACTTTGACTGGTTCTGAGATGTCCTTAGACCTCTTCTATTGCTGCTGAAAAGGTCTGGTCAGAAAAGATGTGCAGTTAAACACACAACAAGGAAAGGGATAGTCATGCACATTTTGTCCTGCTGACTTCTAGTCTTCATTAATTTGATCCTTCCTTTCTATTAGTGTCCCTCACGTTCAGAGTGAGAATGTTTACTGTGGAGCATTTTATGTTGGAAGTACACAACATGTAATTTAGAAAACATTGGGGTGTTTATATCTAAGAGTTTGACATGAGTTTTCAGAGGAAATTTTAAGCTTAAATTTTTCAACAATTGTAGTACTCAGATTGATGTGGGATTCCCCTCGTATGCTGTGAGTACCATTGGTTAATAATGAACTGCTTTGAGCCTATAGCAGAGCTATAGGGGAACAGAGCTAGGCAGGGAAAGCTAAGCTGAATGCTGGGATAAAGAAGGGCAGAGTCAGAGAGAAGCCATGTAGTCCTGCTGGAGACAGACGCCGGAACTTTAACCAGTAAGCCACAGCCTCGTGGCCATACACAGATTAATAGAAATGGGTTAAATTAATATGTAAGAGTTAGCCAATAAGAAGCTAGAGCTAATGGGCTAAGCAGTGATTTAATTAATACAGTTTCTGTGTGATTATTTCAGGGCTAAGCAGCCGGGAACCAACAAGCGGCCCCTCCTCCAAATCAGATGACTTTGGGACTCCTAGGAGCAGGGCTAAATGCAGGCTGTATAATGAAATGCCGGTGAGCCTCTAGAGCCAGAGGCAGAATGTCATGATTTGAATAGAAATTCTCCTACAGGCTGTGTTTTGATCACTTGGTCCCATTGGGAGCATTGTGTTAGTAGGTGCACACTTCATAAGGGAAAATAGATCACTGTGGACATGTCTTTGGAAGTTCTTTATGGTCCCTAGTTTTCTAGTCTCTGCTTTCTGTGCTCCCTAAAGTAAACAGCTTCTTTATCACGTGCTTACCACACCATGGTGCTTAAGCACACAGGGTCGATCCTCTAGGATTGAACCTTCTGAAACAATTCGCCAAAAATAAACCCTCCTTCATTTAAATTGTTCTGAGGAAGTTTGTTATAGCCATAGAAAAGGCATCCAGTACACGCCTGGATCCTAGAACAGCCCAACAATGACAGTAGAGCAAGGCACCGTGATATACACTTTTAATCCTAACACTTGGTAGGCAGAGGGAGGTGGATCTCTGTGAGTATGAGGCCAGCCTCATCTACATATAAAGAGTTCCAGGTCAACCAGAATCACATGATGAGAAAACAAAAACCAAACAAACAAAATTGATAGTAGAGAACTTGGGATCATGAGTTGTTGTCCCAAATGAAGCATTACTTGATAATCCAAATACATGGGATGCATTGGGAAAATCTGTTTACTCTCATTCCCCTTCTCCCCTTTCTATTCACTTTGATACTTTCTCTTCTGAAAGGGGCTTTGAATGGGACTACCAGGTAGTAAATGGTGGGCCTCTGAGTCTCCACAAGCAGCCATGTGCACCTGTTTACAGTGGACAGGAACCAATGATGCAGAACCCTAGTGCTAGACAATTTGGACCTCAAACAGCCAAGTGGGAACTTTCCCACTAGGAACAAAATACTGGATAGAATCTTCCTCTCTTTTTTAGCTTTATCATGTATACTTCTCACATATAGACACACACACATATTCTCCTTTTCACAAACAATTACATCACTTTCCTTACAGTATTTGTTCTCCTATTCAGTTCTTTCTGTTTGTTTTAAATATGGAATATTGCTCACATTAAGTAAGAACTGCCATTTACTACCCTGAATCACAGAATAAGTAACTTCATCCTTTCAAGCCTAAATCCCCACGTACAAAATGGGAAACACCATGTGCTATTATCGGGTTTATTGTCAGAATCAAATCTGTAGCACGATTAATAAGAACTCAGAGACAGATATTGGGGCTCAACCTGAGGTCAGAAAAGTAAAGCAGCCATCCACTGGCTCTTACCTCTACCTCAGTCCAAAATGGCAATCCTGCCTCCAGGAGTCTCAGAATGAGACTGAGACTGAGAGCTGTCTCTTTCCATTTTATAATCCTCTTTATGACTGGGATTAAGGGCATGCACCACCCAGTTTCTGTGGCAACTAGTGTGGCTACTGGGATTACAGGTGTGTGTTACCACTGCCTGGTAGTAAGGCTGACCAGTGGGGCTGTCTTACTCTCTGATCTTCAGGGAAGCTTTATTTATTAAAATGCAAATGAAATGTCACTACATAAATCATAATCTGATCTATGGTTTTTTAAAATGAATGTAATTAAAACATGAAGACATAACAATTGGCCTTGGAAGCACAACCCTATCATTTTGCTTACGCCTTGTTCCTTGAATTCATCCTTCATTCCCTCCACTTCCACCTAAGCCACTACTTAGTTTTATATATTTTTGAACTTCATATAATTAATTTACTAATTTTTGCCTAATGTCTTATTTGTAGAATGTATTCAGGGTGGGTTTTTTTTTCAATGCTAATAATATTCCACTTACATGTATATAACAATGTTGTACCCCTTGAGGCTTTTTAAAGAATTCTCTGCTATGAAAAACACTAACCTCGTATGTGGTGAATGTCAAGTTTTATGGCATGTTTCTATTTTAAAGAAGTCTAAAATATCTAATGAGAAACACACACCTAAATATATTAAATAACCCTCTAAAGAAAATACTTCCAAGTAATAAGAAGACCCTACATAAGTTAAATTACTGCTTACATATACCTGGTGTGTATATGTTTGTCAGTATAACCATTTTGAAAAATAATTGCCATTATTGCCATGACCCACTAAAGTTGAATGAATGATCTCTTTTAAAAGAATATCAGTATGACAGGAGCAACTAGAAAACCCTGCCTCAACAAGGTGGACGGAGAAACCAACCTCCGTGCTCCATGGCACACATGCGCTCATGTGAGAAACAATCTCTCTCTCTTTTTCTCTCACATACATACACTAATAATAGTTTTTAGAGAACATCAGTAGGCTACTGTAACAAATTATAGCAATTTCCATTTACCAAGTGGCCACTTACTTCACACTAATTCTTTTAAATTGTACATAATTCTAACAAAACTGGTTAATATTTTCCAAATTTTGCAACAGAATTAAAGCTGTTTCAAAGTCACTTAGAGGACATTTTTGACTAAAGAACACTGGAAACAGCAAAAATAATAGAAAATATTCTATAAAAATACATAGAAACAAACTCAAGATACTGCAGTACAGATTCACAGTTCAGTCTCCTGAACTAGATCATGTTATACATTAATTTACCTCACAAATGATAATTTTAAATTCTTAGAAACTTATTAAGCTATAGAAAGATATGTACATTTTATAATGATATGTCAGGAAACAATTTTTAAAGGTCTGTAAAGGGAGTAAACATATGATTTAAAAATACATACATTTTTCCACAAGATTCTACAAAATGTTGATAATAATAGATTAGTAAGCAAATCTAATTAAGGACTGGTCACATGCTAAGTGCTTTAACTGGATCCTTGGTCCTCACACCAACTCCCACTAGATACTATTATTATTATACTACAGATAAGAAAACTAATAGAGGTTAAATATTTGTCTGACATCACTGTTAGTGAAGACAGTGAGGTGAGATCATAATAATTAATAGACACAAGACCTCAGTGGCTCCAAACAATGGGTACTTAGTTGTTATTTGTGGTTTTCTCTCAGGGGTGTAGAATATGGCATATCTGTTGTCTGAAATGAAGCTGGTTGCAGCAATTAATTGCTTCCAGAGAGGCAAACCAGCCATGTGACTAGAAGAGGTGATGGTAATCTAGTGCAAATAGACCTCAAGACCAATCAGGCAACTAGAAAGTGAGAAGGTGGAATTTGAACTCAGGCCACCTAATAACAAAGTTTATATTAACAACTGCAGAGGCCCCCACAGTTTATATACTGAAGGAACTGAATGGGTCACACTTAGAAAAGTCCTTGATCCTTGCAAAATGTTCTTTTTGCATTACTCACTTTAAGAAAACAATTTTGGAACCAAATATTGCAGCACACACCTGGAACCATAGCACTTGGGAGGCTAAGGCAGGAGATTGCTAATGTGAATCCATCCTGTTCCAAATCAACTCACACATGGCTTTACATATTTTAATAATTATTTTATTTTTGAGATTAAAATAATTTCCCCTTTCCCTTTCTGCCCTCCAAACACTCCCATGTACCCTGCCCCAACTTGTTGTCTTTAAAATGCATGGCCTGTTTTTTCTTAAAGTGCCAGGGCATGTTCTCTCTCTCTCTCC